>PVJA010013644.1:36716-49186 GCA_004027025.1 Myocastor coypus | reverse complement strand
AAAAAAAAAAGGGGGGGGTGCGGGGGAAAGGGAAGGCAGGCCAAGGATCCTGACCCAGCTGACGCAAGGGCTCAGCTCCCAGCGGTGGGGTTTGGGCTGGGCTGGGACAGGAAGTTAGTCTCGGGAACGCAGAGGCGGGGCAGAGGGGCGCAGGGGCTTACCCGCAGCGGGTGCGCAGGCTCAGCTCCCAGCGGTGGGGTTTGGGCTGCTAAGCAAAATAATTTAACAAGTAGGGTAAGATAAGCTTTAGACTTCATTAACTAGGGCTCTTTCTCCATTCAAGATATCACTGTATTTTTTTTTTTGTTAAGTAAATAAACATTTGAGTATTATTTTTAAAAATTTAGCTATTTTGTTGTTGTTGGTGGTGGTGGTGGAAATACAGCCTAGGTATTGATTTTAGCGATAGTCTGCCCCAGCACCATAATCAAGTTCCATAGATAAAATGATGCAGAGGAAAAATTAAAAAGGTAAGTAAGTGCTGTTAACAATAACAATGGATTTATGCTAGATGTCCTCTAATGTAGATTGGAAAGTACAAGTCACAGAAAGGTTATTCTACGATGAGAAAAAGTGAAGTCTAAAACTTTTGTCAGGTTATTTATGTACCTCTATGTGATCTCTATCACTTACCATCAAGTCTAGTTTTATCACTTACCATCAAGTTTTATTCTTTCCTATGAAATAAACTAGGGGTCCATACTCTCTCAGGGTCAGAAAGGAAATCTGTGGGACTGAAGCACATTCTCTTTTTTTTTTACTGCACCATGACAGTTCTCTAAAAACTAAAACCAGAGGTTTGTTTTTTCCCCCATGGATCAACCTCCATTGTCTCTTACCCCCAACTTCTAATCTCCCTTGCTGCCCAAAAAAATATTACACAGTTCACTTACTTCATGTATTTGGGACATGCTTTAGTTCAACTAGACTGAATAACCATAAATCTCAAATTACTGCAGGTATAAATTAATAAAGTTTATTATAGTGATAGCTAACTCAAAGGGATATTTCAGAGATTCTGATCAAAGGTATGTTGTCTTCAAACACAGCTGGGTGTTGTTTGTATGATTGTGCTCAAGTGAATAGATATTGTCATGCATTCCAAAATAAATGTAAAGTGCATTTGATCATATTTTTTTCACATTTCACTGAATTATGCCAGTATTGAAGAAATTCAAAGATATCCATCCTTTAAAATTGCAGCAAGCACATCCAATGAAAGTCAGTTATTTCAGAGCATCATTTTTTGACATCCCAACATTACATTCATTCTTCATGCTATATACTAAAATCATGACGGGAACAGTTGTAATATACATACAGTGACATAGATTTTTACCTCTATTACCTTGTGCATTTAAGGTCAAAACCTTATAAATTTTCTATACTTGTGTATGTTTATGGTTCTTAGTTTCACCCATTCAACAAAATTCCAGACCCTATTACAGTCATTAGAGTAGCAGTTTCAAATCCAAGTGTCTAGCACAGCCACGCAAGAAACATAAACAAATAAACAATGTATCAGGAAAATGGCATCCAGCCTCAGTTTTGAGAAAACAATATTGGAGTATTAGGGATGAAACCAGTTTGAAGAGTATGCTTTATCCAAAGAGGCAGATGTTATTCCAGATCTGCTATTTGTTACTAAGAAAATCTGGGGTTCAATATTATCAGGATTTTTTTTTCTTCTTTTCCTTTTTTTTTTTTAAATGTATTTGGTATAAGATCTCACTACACAGCTCAGACTCACAGGGATCCTCCTGTTTTCAGACTCCCCAGTGCTGCGATGAGAGGCATATACCACCACATCTAGATTTGGTGGCCAGCTCAGCAAACACCCAGGGACAGAAGCGGTATAGCATGTGGTGCTAAATAGATGCTTAGTCCACTGAGAAACATCACTGGTTCATAATATTTGACAGAAGCCAAAAATAGCAACCTTATTTTGTTCTAAATGTGAAATCTTGTAGTCTTTAAATTTGGCAGCCATTTCAAATTTAAAATACTGTAGATCTCATACTGGTAGCAAACTAAATAGTCTTGCAATTCTCAGTCTGCTACCTTTGCAGGAGATAAAGATGAATAAAGACACACTATTTTTGTACTGTCATACCAAGAAACAATCTCTCTGTCTCTGTCTCTGTCTGTCTCTCTGTCTCTGTCTGTCTCTCTGTCTCTGTCTGTCTGTCTGTCTGTCTGTCTGTCTGTCTGTGTCTCTCTCTCTCTCATATTTAGGACTGAACTCAGGACTGTGCTTGCCAGGCAAGCACTCATTCTACGGAGCTATCTTCCCGGCCCCAAGAAACATACTTGCAATACAATGTAATCATTATTATGACAAAGATATCATTTTAGATGAGGCATCAGGGATAAAGAAAGGGTATGTAACTTACCCAATGTCATACTTAGTATTTTGTATCCTGACCCAAGCCTTCTGGCTCAACTGTACATGTTTATAAACAACATATTATTGTGGCACTTTACATTTTATTTTTATTGTTATACACATGAAAAGGGGCAATGAAATATATTTTGCAACATATCTTGGTCTGTAGTAAAATTAACAATCTAAGTCAAGTACCTTAGTATTGTTATAATCCAATTATTAACCTGAAACCACTATTCCCATAAATACTAAAATTTCTTAGTTTCAAAATTATGATATTCACATAAAAACTAATACGCAAAAGACATTTAAGGACATAAAAAATTTTTTAAAAAACATTCTTGTCTTTATGATGGACAAAGAGCACAAAATATTTACCTAATCAATCACTGGTAAACATATTCTCATGTATATTTTAACATATTAAATTACTGCTTAGTGGTAGTGGTGAAGCTTTTTTCAGGGCCAATTTGGCAGTATCAAAATAAAATGAAGAGATACTCTTAAACCCAACCATTCCATTTAATAGTTCTATGTTTTATTTTTATGTTTCTGAGTTTGAATCATTTATAATAAAAGTGTTATTCACATTTTTCCATACTAATTAAAAAATAACAATGTGATAAAATTTTGTTGTATATTTCAATGTTGACCTGAGTGGATGGGATAGTTTCTTCATTTTAGACTAGAATACTAAGTTTACAACAGTATAAATTATGAAGAAAATTTAGTCAAATAGGTACACTACAAAAGTACTTATTTGTATTTTTTTGATAACTTAAGGTTATTTGATAAAGCCATGATAAATTTAACAACTGAATTGAGGTTCTTTGCCTGTTCCAGTCAACTTTAACCACATGCCCCTTTTTGCTTTTCCTCATTCCTGCTTCCAAACTATACCACAATGCAAAACTAAGAACTGCTATTTCTCCACTTTCATGAACACTCTACTTAGGATTCACCTCATAGGCAAGTGCTTAGGGACTGAGTAACCAGACAACTGTACTCCAGTAGAACCACAATGTTATTTTCTTAACTCTTGGGTCAGATATCATCAAACAAATAGTGAGAGACAAGTTCATTAATATCAAGCATATATCAAAGGGCAAGCTCAGTGACAAGAGTTGTATAGGGAATCCCTTTATCTTTCAGCTGGCACATTTCACAAAACACCAGTTTTAGGAGTGTAATACCAAGAAGCCAAGAACTAGATAACTGATAACTGGTGGAAATTCAGAGCTCAGGTATTCCCGGAAATTCAAAGACCAAGAAACTAAAACATGGAAAGGGTATAGTCTCTGACCCTAAGGTCAGAGAATGGGGTAGGTGGTATGTTTATTATAAAGAGGTATGTATGTGTGTATGTGTGTGTGTGTGTGTATACAAATACATACATATTGTAGTATTACTTAAAAACAAGTATCAGAGGCAGTAAAATTTTATTGGAGCTGTTGAACTAGGTAATGCCAGTGATGAGATACACATAGTTTTGCTTAATAAAACCTATACTCTAATAAAAAAGACAGGTAAGCAAATACGTAATTTGTGATCACTTCCCTGTAAGGGAAATAATGTTGAACAAACAAATAGAAATCTAATTAGATGAGGGTGGGGACAATTGTGATAGCTTAGGTTTAAATTTTCTTTAAGATTCGTAGCTTAGCTGAGAGAGTAGCTCAATCATAGAGCACTTCCAGGGTTCCATCTCTATTACCAAAGACAAAAAAAGAAGAAAAAAAAGAAGAGGAGGAGGAAGAGAAAGGAGAATGAGAGGGAGGAAGAAGAAATAATTATAGCTTGGGAGTAACTCAGTGGTAGAGTTCCTAATATTCAAAAGGCCCTCAGTTCAATCTTTAGAACTGACGAATTAATTAGCTAATTTTAAAATACTTTCAAATTTAAATGGCAATATGCATTACATGGAATGGTTAAAAATACCATTTCAAGAAAGTTTATATACACATGCACATGTCATGGTTATGGAAGATATTTTAAAAAAAGTAAATCCAAATAGCTCAATAGTTCCTTAATTTTATTTCCTATAAATGTTTTTGTGAAAAGTGATAGAAATTTAACAGAAGAATAATAAATTGCTTTTAATGTAATTATGAAGTACTATTTTAAGTCCCAGATATTGTTTCACTTTTTGGTATTTATATCATCTATTTTATAAGGTGAAAGGAAGAGTTTTAATTTGAAATGGTTCACACTATTGGCATCCAACCTGGAAATTAAAAAGTGAGTTACATAAGCATCAGATGCCAAAATATAGTAGGCAGCAAAGTCATAGCAGGAGTAACTTAACAAGGTGATAACAGACAGAAATGCCATCCTTACTGTTATTGAAACGTGTGTTTAAGAACCTTAATTTTCAACATATTTTTTGTCTTCTCCCTTATTTTGCTTCAAACTCCAAGGCAGAAACTACAATCTCTGACAATGGCCCATTTCAAAACTCAATTTCAAAAAAGTTACCAGATTTGGAAGTCCTACAGGAATCAGGGAATAAAAGAGCTGATACAATCAACCACTAATCTATTCATTAATTTAGCAGTGTTTCCATCAAAATTCAAACATTCAAGCAGAGATGAACCTAAAGGTAGTCACAATCTAGTGAGGATTAAACACACATAACCAGTGATATGTTAGTACACTGGCTTTCCTGAAACAAGGAGCCATCATTTGAAGACCTCGCCAATTTCCATGCATATACATATTCTTTTAATAGCCAATCTCAAGCTCCTAAATTTCTGAATATTTGATAGTTATTTCTGGTACAGATAAGAATCAGCAACATCTATATATGACTAATAACTACAAATATTTGCAAGCTCAATAAATGCTGAAACAGATGTATTTGAAAGTGCTGTTAATTCACTTTAATAGCAATCAATTAATTTCAATAAATACCTTTTGTTCTTCTGTTATTTTTAAAGCACTGTGTTAAGTTTTAGAGAGAATATAAATACTAGTGAGATGTAGTACCCCTTCTGTATGTTGTAAGATGAACTACAACAGTGACACAAATGACAATACCCTGAGGCACACTATTACTTTTTGGTATGAGGGCAAACTAATGAAAAGGAGGTCACATTCATATAGGACAGAGGATTATAGGTTTCCTGAAGCATCTATCAGCTAAGTGTAGTTTTCCTGAACAATATACAGATCTCTGACAAACATGAGGAGAGGTCAGGGTAAGCCAGAAGAGCTAAATGAACTATATGAACAAGGGTTTCACACCCTTTCTAAAAATAGCAAGACACATTCAGACAAGTAATATTTTTTGGTAAATTGTGAAGAATTAACTTCTATGAAAAAATCTTTAGAGTAAATAAAGTTGTGCCCACATATATTAACCATTTTCATTATTACATTTAAGTAACGCCTATCCAGCATGTAATTCACTGCTATACCACTTTTTTTTTTAAAGATTTATTTATTTATTTATTGTTTCACAACCTTTGCTTGTTTATTCATTCATTTTTATGGCCAGCTCAGCCCACCCTGAGGGCAGGGCTGGCGCAGCATGTGGTGCCCGGGATCGAACTGCGGTCCCTGAAGCCACCCAAGCTTTCCCAAGCAGGCGCTTTAGACCACTGAGCCATTCTGCCGGGCCCTGCTATACCACTTTTGCAGATGAGGAAAATCCATGAAGTGAGTGAAAAAGACAGTGAAGTAGGTTACTGCCACATTATAGACAAAGTTAATGCAAGAAAGAATTAGTGAAATCACTGAAAACAGTACAAATCATACACAAGAAAAGTGGAATGGATTTACTGTGGGCTTGTACATCAGAACTTCTATTTCTATGGCAGAAAGAATCAACTATCAAGCCCCATATACCAGTTCCCCCAACCTATACTGAGGAAAGCTTTACAACTGAGGTGTCACTAGTCTCTATATCATGCTCTTTTCCACACAAGTGACACCAGTTGGTACAGATGCAAGAATATACGCTTAAGTGAAATAAATCACACCTGCATGTGCATGTCACATTGTCTTCTTAGTGTGAGAACCTCAAAGAGAAAAATGGAATCTGAAGGGTAAAACAGACACTAGTAAAAGGGAATGAACTTACTCAAAAGAGTTGAGAAGGACAGCAGAGAGAGTGGGGGAAAGAGATTTATCTATGTACGTAAGCAGGATGGCTGGGGCAACTTTACTGTGCATTTGTGCCGCCCTATGGAAAGAACCAGTTAATGCTTTAATTTGTTTTGTCTCCTTTTATCAACCGTACTTTCTCTCTTAACTTCTTATGCATTTCTTTCTTCTTCCAATTTTACATGCATATATCTGGTAATGAATAGCTGCTTGGAAGACAATACTACGTATCACAACAAATACTGTGAAATTCATAATACTTTGTTAAGTGAAAATCCGTATCACTTGTTATTTTTTAATTCTACTTTGCAATCTCTTTTAATAAATAAAAAGAATCAAACAAACTAAGGTAGGGAAAGGCATTGAAAAGTATTAATTACTAACCCAAGGTGAAGTTTCCTCCTCTCCTCAATAAAATTGGAAAACTTTCAAAGTCAATAATCTTAGGAATTACTATAAAATAAAAATGATTTTCCTTAATGAGTACCCACTAGAAATACAGATGATAAATGATCATTTCTTTTTTTCTTTCCTTTTTTTTGGGGGAGTCTACAGGGTCTCACTACGTAGATCAGACTCATAGTGTTTCCAACCTCCCAAAGAGCTGGAATTATAGGTGTGCACCATCACACTCCAACTCAATCGCCCTCTCAGCAGCCCTGGGGGAGTGCGTCCCACATGGCAGGCCAGGGATCAAATCCCCAGCTCCTGTGTCTGCCTAAGCAGGTGCTTTAATCCACTGAACTATTTAGCCGTCCCTATGATCATTTTTTTTCTTTTTAGAATTTTTTATTTTATTTATTTATTTTTTCTTGTTTCAGAACCTTTATTTATTCACTCATTTTTATGGCCGGCTCAGCCCGCCCTGAGGGCAGGGCTGGTGCAGCATGTGGTGCCAGGGATCGAACCACAGTCCCTGAAGCCGCCTAAGCTTTCCCAAGCAGGCGCTTTAGACCACTGAGCCATCCCACCGGGCCCCCTATGATCATTTCTTTACAGAGAACATGTTTTTGGTTTGTTTGTAGAGATGGTGTCACATTATGCTGTCCAGATTAGTCTCAAACTCCTGGTTTAAGCAGTCTTCTATCTCAGCTTCATACTAGCCGAAACTACAGGTATGTGCCACCATACTCAGCTGAGAATGTTCATTGTTTTGTTTTGTTTTTAAAGAATTATTTTATTTTATTTTTTTTCTTGTTTCAGAACTTTTATTTATTTTTATGGCTGGCTCAGCCTGCCCTGAGGGCAGGGCTGGCGCAGCATGTGGTGCTGGGGATTGAACCGCGGTCCCAGCAGCAGCCCAAGCTTTCCTAAGCAGGGGCTTTAGACCACTGAGCCATCCTGCCAGGCCCCTGTTCATTGGTTTAAAAAAAAAAAAAAACAAAAAACTAGCTAATATCTTTATTCTTCATACAAAATATTCATTCTACCTTCCAATATACTTCTGCTACAATAAGAACAATACCATTAAATAATACTATGTAAAATTAGTCATGGAAACCATATGATGTAAATAGTACCTAATAATATTTTCATGTAGAAAGCTGGTACTACTTCTCTTTAAACTGTATTGTAATAGTGCAATAGGTCTCCCATTAAATAGTAAACAGGAATAGAAGAAGCAAAAATAGAGGAATATATCGCCTTTTATAGGCTTTCAAAAAAAAAAAAAACTTATAAAATGTGATTCCATAACTCTCCAATGCCTAATATCAAATCTAAGAAAATTGTAACACATATTTTCTCTTGGTTTAATTTCAATAGAATACAAGCACCTGCCTGGTGAGTGCAAGGTCCTGAGTTTGATCCCCCATGGTGGGGGAAAGAAGAGGAAGGACAGAGGGAAGGGTAATGGGGGAGAGGCAGAAGGAGGGGTGGGAACGAGGGAGGGGAAGGAGAGGGGGAAAAGGGAGGGGAAGGAGAGGGAAAGGGGGAAGAGGTAAAGGGAGAAAAATTTCAATACACCAGAAGAGAGAAGTAGTCACTATCTCAAAAAGGGTTCTTTAAATTCTTTGCAAATGAATTGGTAAAATAAAAATTGGTCTAAAAATTTTACACAGAATTACTTCCTCGTTCTAGTTCTATTTTAAAAATATGTTCCAGTAGATTACATATAAACTAAATATTAATTATAACTCTGAAAATCTGTTTTACCCAAGCCTAAGTTCTGGCTAGATAAAGCACTTCAAGGGGACAACCTGCTCAGGCCTCCCTCCTGTTCCTCTCTCAGACAGGAGCCTTCTATCTCCCAATAAATTCATTCTGCTCATTAAAAAAAAAAAAAAAGATAAAGCACTTCAAAAGTTTTTACTATGGATTATTTCTATAAAATTGTCATTGCTTCTAACGTAATAATAGAATAAATAGTTCCACAAATTTCCATAGCAAGAAAAATAAATAGGCTCCTCCATAATTATGAGACTGCTGAGGTAGTATTTGGGAATTCTCTGTGTGAGCCAATAAATCTGAGATGTGCAGATACCTGAAGCCTCAACTTATCCAGAATAGATATAAACAATTTTGAAATCATATTCTTTTTTATGAGCAGAATAGATTTATTGGGGGAAAGAAAGCGCCTGTCCAAGAGAGAGATGGGGGAGTGGGTGGTCCCCATGAAATCATATTACAGCTAAATAATTATTGAAAAATAAACCAAGGGCCAGCCAGATAGCTCAGTGGATTAAAGTACCTGCTTAAGCAGACATGGGAGTCATGGGCCATGGGTTTGATCCCTGGCCTGTTGTGCCAGCCTCGCCTCCAGGGCATGCTGAAATATGGATTGAGACTAGGCATGCAGCATTCTCCTATAATTCCAGAGCTCAGGAGGCTAAAAAACAGAAAGGATCACTACAAGTCTGATCTGTGTAGTGAGACCCTGTAGATCCTAAGTACACTAAACAAACAAACAAACAAAAAAGAACCACAGAATAGGCTCAAGGATAATGCTCAGTGGCATAGTGCCTGCCTGGCAAGTGCTAGGTTGTGAATTCTATTACCAGTATTAAAAGAAAAAGAACCACATTATATTGTACCTTTAACTTAAAAAAAAAAAAGGTGTAATTTTACTTTAGATAGTATCATCCCTGGTCCTTTAATTTTTATTTTTGGTATAATTTTTCATTTTATAAGAGTAACTCTCTTATGAGATCTTGGTGCAGGGTCTCACTACACAGCTTGGGACTCACAGTGAATCTCCTGTCTCAGCCTCCGCAATGCTAGGATTAGAGATGTATGTTACCACACCTTGTGTCAGTGGATGGCACAGTGCATCCGATCTGTGTCAGATCCCTATTCCTGCCTGGCATGCAGTAGTAATACCAGGGTATATCAAACCTGAATCCTTGGGCTTTTCAAGCAGGTGCTTATACTCCTGAGCTATCCCCTTGGTCCCTCTCCAGATTTATTTTTGTTGTGGTAGTTTTTTTTTTTTTTTTTCTTGTTTCAGAACCTTTTTTTGTTGTTGTTTATTCACTCATTTTTATGGCCGGCTCAGCCCGCCGGGAGGGCAGGGCTGGTGCAGCATATGGTGCTGGGGATCGAACTACGGTCCCTGAAGCCACCCAAGCTTTCCCAAGCAGGCGCTTTAGACCACTGAGCCATCCCCGCCGGGCTCCTGTTGTGGTAGTTGGTTAGCTTACTTTTACCTTAGGTATTCACTTCAATGGCATTTGGTATATTCACAAAATTCTGGATCACCATCACTAATTCTATAACATTTTCATTATTCCAAAAAGAAACCACTGAAAAATGGTCAAAGAATTTTAATGAATATTTCTCTAAACAAGATAAGCAAATGGCCAATAAAAACATGAGCCACGAGAAAAATGGAAATGAAAAATGATGATACCACTTCACATCTGTCTGGACGGCTTTTACACTGCCACAACCACCAAAAGTAAAAACTAAGTACTGGTGGGATGCAGAAAAACACAGAATTAACACATAATCAATCTAGTAATTCTACTTAGTACGTTCCCATCCAAAATTGAAAGCAAAGTCTCAAAAACAGCATTATTCACAACTGCCAAATGATAAAAAACCACCCAGGGGTCTGTCAAAAGGTGAATAAAGGGCCTGGCGGAATGGCTCAGTGGCCTAAAGCGCCTGCTTGGGAAAGCTTGGGAGGCTTCAGGGACCCCGGTTCAATCCCCAGCACCACATGCTGTGCCAGCCCTGCCCTTGGGGTGGGCTGAGCCGGCCATGAAAATGAGTGAATAAACAAAGGTTCTGAAACAAGAAAAAAAAAATAATAATTAAAAATAAAAAATCTTTAAAAAAGGTGAATAAATAAATAAAGCGATATACATATACAATGGAATTTTTTTCAATCTCAAAAAAATCCACACACACGAATTCCAACACATTTTACAATAGGAATGAGTTCTGAGGATATTAACCTAACTGAAATAAGTGATTCTAGAGTGGAGTAGTCAATGAGCAGATTTTTCTTTTTCTTTTTACTTGTCCTTTTTAATTTCTTATAACTTTTGTTTTCTTTTTTCCTATTCCAACATTGCCTCTTTCTATCTGATAATCTGAACAACTAATTTGAAGACAACATTATACAACACAGCAACCACTGTTGAATTCCTATTGATTTGTTTGGTGAACTTCTGTATTGTTTCTAATATCTCTTTTTAAAAACAGTTTTTATTCTCTTTAGATAACAATAAAAATGAAAAAAAATAAGTAAGACAAAGGATTGTGTACTGTATATAATTATATGAGGCACACATCAAAATTGAATAGTAAGAGTTAGAAAATTGGGTTAGAGGGGCCCGGTGGGATGGCTCAGTGGTCTAAAGCACCTGCTTGGGAAAGCTTGGGCGGCTTCAGCGACCATGGTTCAATCCCCGGCACCACATGCTGTGCCAGCTCTGCCCTCAGGGTGGGCTGAGCCAGCGATAAAAATGAGTGAATAAACAAACAAAGGTTCTGAAACAAGAAAAAATAAATAAATAAATAAAATAAAATAATATATTAAAAAAAAGAAAATAGGGTTAGATAAGATAGAGATGGTACAGAGGGTAATATGGAGTTACTTTTTAGTGGGTATGGAGTTTCATTTTAAGTCGTAATTTTGAGACAGGGACTTGCTTTGTTATATAAGCTGGGCTAGAACTTACAATCTTTGTGCTTCAGATTTCCCAATGGTGTGAACAAACATTTTTCCCATTTTTTGGGAAAATAAAAAACTCTTAGATAGATGGCAGTGATTACACTCAACATTAATATTACCTGATGTCAATGAAATGTACACTTAACTGTTTAAAATTGCAAAATTAATGCATTTCTTATCACAACTTAAAGATAAAGGAAAACTGTGTATATGACAAAGATACTAGCTAGCCCAGCAACTTTGATCTTCGACGTATCCCAAGAAAACTTATTAAGTTCTCACCTACATCAGTCCAGTGAGATAGCTCAGCAGTCTAAAGTACCTGCTTAAGCAAGCTTAGGCAACCACAAGGACCACAGTTTCATCCCTGGCACCATATGCCAAGCTAGTCCCACCCCCAGAACAGGCTGAGCTGGCCACAAAACAAACAAACAAACAAACAAACAAACAAACCACCTACATAACAGTACATAGCAGCATTATTCACAAAAGACAAAAGGTGGAAGCAAAACTAATGTGATTTAATAGGTAAATAAAAAAAAGATCACATATCCGTACAATGACATATTAGTCAAAGAGGGAATGCCTTACCCTGGTATAGTAGGCAGCTTAGCAAAACCATATTACAAATAAAAGGAAATCTGGACATAACTGTGCATACCTATAATCCTAACACTTATGAGGGTGAGGCAGGAAGATCACCATAGGTCTGAGGCCAGTCCAGGCCACATTGTGAGTTCAAACCCATAATAAGACCTTGTCTCAAAAAGGAAAAGGGAAAAAAAAAAAAAAAAAACCTTAAAACAATAGCAAACAAATAAGAAAAGCACACCACACCACACATACACACACACACACACA
>PVJA010013644.1:0-36616 GCA_004027025.1 Myocastor coypus | reverse complement strand
TTTATTGAATAATATTGTGTGTATTTGCCTCTCTCTCCCCGGCTCTCTTTCTCTCTCAATCTCTCTCTCCAACCATCCATACAATCTATGAATCTACTTACCTACTTACTGATGAATACTCACATTGCTTTCATGTCTTGGCTACTGTAAATAGTGCTACACTAGACAAGAAAATGCAGATAACTCTTTGGCATCTTGATTTCAACTCCTGTGGATTTTTGCTTTGCAATTCCAAAGTGACTAAAAATGGTGAACAACTTTTTATACATTTACCTTTTCAAACATCTTTTTTTAGGAGATGTCTATTCAGCTCTGCCAGTATTCAAATACAAGTATGTGTCTTTTGATTACTGAGTTATAAACAGTTTTGTATTTTTATATTCTGAATACTAATCTCATAAACATGTGATTAAAAGATATTTTTCTCCCATTCTCTAAGGCATCTTTTTCCTTTATAGACAGTGATCTTTGAAACATGAAGTTTTACATTTCCGAGGACCTCCAATTAATCTATTCTTCCTTTTGTTTGTGTATCATATCCAACAAACTAATGCCTCATCTAAATTCATGAGAAATGAGTTTTAAAACTTTAGCTCTTCTATGGAGGGTTTTGGTGAAGTCTTACTTAATTTTCCTATATAGACATCTCCTAAAAAAAGATGTTTAAAGAGGTAAAGGTATAAAAAGTTGTTCACTCCTATATGGAGTAATTCAATTTCATTCTTTAAACTACAGATATACTATTATCTCAGCACCATTTGCTTAAAAGGTTATCTTCTCCAGGTCATATTATATTAGTAGTTTTGTTGAACATTAATTGACAACAAATGTGAAGATTTATTTGTATATCTGCCCTTATAATATTACACTCCTTGTATCCACATAAAATATTAATTTCATTTAAACACAATGATTGAAATTAGTATCTTATAACATGCTAATACTGATACAAATTAATATCATTTACTTTCAGTGTTTCTTGGCATCAGATTGCAAATTACATATTAGGAAGACTTTTTAGGTATTTTCATTTTTATATTCACTTTTGAAGCCTTACTGTATTGTATGTATATACAGCAAAAGGTTTAAGTAAAAATAACATTCTTTACTATTAGGGAAAAGCCTGATTTATAGGAATTTAAACACTGTAATAAAAGAGGATTCTACTTAACCTGCACATCATAAGTACAAAAGGCATATTTACATTGCTTACTGACATATTTACACACACAATGACTGTATTCAACTAGTCCCTCTTCTTACTCTGGATCTAACTAGTATCCTGCAAAAACTATGTTAATACCTTTTAAGCACAGCAAACCATACACTAGGACCGATCTTTTAAAGATTCTGCCTCCTCTAAGTATTGCTACAGCATGTGAACCTTTAGAGGGAAACATTCAATCCTAAGCAGATGAAAAGGAAAACAACCAGGAAAGAAACCAAAGTGCTATAATAAAAGTGTATACAGGATTCAGGGCTAGAGAGATAGCTCCATGGCACAACTGCCTGCTTACAAGAGTAAGGTCATGAGTTCGAGCCCCAGTCCCACCAAAAAAAAAAAAAAAAAAAAAAGTATAGAGAATTCAATGACATATGAGGGATCTTATTATAGTTTAGGTTTCAAGAAATTTTATATTTGGCTAGTAAAAACTCTTAGTTGTTGCATTATGAAAACTATAAATATGAAAAATAAAAATCAGACCACTCAAGAAGAGATGATTATGTAACTTGTTAGTTACAAAAGGATTAGAATTTAAGTTCCCTTTATAATAATGATCTTTCACTACAACAAGCTAATTGCTAGTTGGTAAGTGCTGCTCATTCAATTAAAATCTATAATAGTAGATTTTAATTGAAGTTTTAATAGATTAAGAATAACATTAAGATCTTAATAGATTAAGAATAACATTTTTAAAAGTTCAAGTATAACTTCACAGAAGAAAGCCATCAAGAAATTATTCATCAGATATAACAAAGTAAGGATGATATCAAGTTTTATTTTAAAGTAAAACTTTTATTTTGTACTTCTCAAGCAAACTGGGCATGGCCTCGTTTTTACAAATAAGTGCAAATTTACAACCGAACCAGAGAAATCTTCCCATAGCCTCCTTTACAAACTATGTGGTTGAAGCCGGGCGTGGTGGCGCACACCTGTAATCCCAGCATTTGGGAGGCTGAGGCAGGAGGATCAGTGCAAGTTCAAGACCAGCCCGGGCTACAAAAGTGAGCTCAAGGCCAGCCTGAAATGCATAGCGAGACCCTGTCTCAAAAAAAACAAAAAACAAAAAAGACTATGTGTTTATTTCAACATTAATATCTGAAATATTTAAAATACTTAGAAATACTTGGATAACTTCTTTATAAATAAATTTTGATAGAAATAGTATCATTACTTAATAAATCCTTCTTTATTATGTATTCATTCATTGTTTACCTATTGCATGACAAATTCAGTGGTAGGCCCCAAAATAGAGATAAACTTGATATGTTCCTTGTCTAATAAGGAATTAAAGGCAGATAACTACAGATGAGTATGATCATGTGTTATGCAAGATACATATTAGAAGAAGCATAAAAAAAGAAACACCTAACTTGAACAATCACAAATTTATCTGAATACCCAAACTAAAACTTTAATATTTACTTATGCATCAACTATCATAATATAACAATTTTTATCAAAGTTATAACATTCATAAAGATTCTGACTATCAGTAACACAGGAGAAAAATGGTTGAGAGTGTGTAAAAGATTTTTTTTTGAATTGTTTTATGAGACTGGATCTCACTTTCTATTATTCCAAGCTGGAAATGAAATAACTATGTAGCCCAGGCTAGCCTTAAACTGGACTGTAAGCTTGCACTACCATGCCCAGCAAGATTTTCAATTTATTTAAAAGTTGTGAAGTTAAGACATACAAATCTTTAACTTCTCTAAATTCCTTACAATTGTCCTGTGGTACCATTATGGATTCACTGTATAAGCATTTATTTTTTATTTTATTTATTTATTTATTTATTTTTGTCTTTTTGAGACAAGGTCTCGCTATGCAGTTCAGGCTGGCCTTGAGCTCACTTTGGTAGCCCAGGCTGGTCTCGAACTCACACCGATCCTCCTACCTCAGCCTCCCGAGTGCTAGGATTACAGGCGTGCGCCACCACGCCCAGCTGTATAAGCATTTAAAGCAGTCTTACCACTAGCAAAATAGGAAAAGAGAATCATATAAATGAGTATCACTTAATCCTCTAGAAATGTGACATTTAATCACATAGTCAAGTAAGCATATAAAAATTCTGTAGGTGCTTATCTTTGAAATCTATTAACTGGAAGTTATATATGATACACACACACACACACACACACACACACACACACACACACACACACACACACAATTTTTTTCCTTTTTAAAAAACTACTTGCTTTAAATCTCCAGACAAAATTTTTCATCAACATTAACATTCTACTCATAGAGAATATGAAAACAATTTAGATTATAGCAGTCAAATAAGGAAGTCACAGCACCCTGAATACTAAAGATGAACAAAATCACATGCGTAAGCTAGACATTTATTTTGAGTATTTTCTTGCCCTCTTATTCTCTAGGACAATCCCAAACTAACCCTGTAGCATATTTTAGGTTTATCTCCCATAATACATAAATATCTTCTGCAACCCCTAAGCAGAATTTACTTAATGTTACATGTCTTCCCAAAAACATAAGCTTGATTTTCCTTTGAACAATTTTTGTTTTGGAAAAGGAAAATTTTTGTCCAGAATGTTGTATAGTTATCTGAGTCTGGAAAGTTCTTCTTTCAGCTTCTTTGACAATCACATTTATTTCTTCGTTGGATCTTTTCTTTTAACTAACCCTAAAAATCATTTGGCTTTAGTTGTTCAAGATTTGTGAATATTTGACTTTGCAGAAGATTTCTAGGAAATTATTCCATAATCAAAATATGGAATACCTATAATCAAAATAAGAAAACAGTCCTTTAGATGCCAACCAACCTTTATGCTATAGGCTAAAATTACACTCACATTTTTAAAAATTCTATTTTGCAATGCAGGTACTAACGTAATTTGTTTCCTTGTCTTTCATAGCACTATGCTAGTACTATTCTTTCCCAAAATACATTTTTCCCTCATTTTCTTCATTCTTTTCCATCAACTGTCCATGTTCAGCATTATTTCTCTAACTGCCCTCCCTCCATCCCCATGCATTTGCTATAAAATAGATGTAAAGCTTGGTGTAAGTCCAAAAATTTTATGATCAAAATACATACTTAGCAAATTGTTTGGCTAAATCTTTCATGTATGATGAAAGATTATTACCACAATTCATTAGCAAATTATAGACTTTGAAATGTAGGCAGACAAATATTTGGCCCTGTATCAATCAATTTGGACCAGCTGGGTAGAAATTCACACAATCTCAGGAAACCTGGGAAGTGAGGTGCTCTTTCATTTTTCATTCACTTGAAACATTAAAGAAAAATTATCATTCTATAAAAATGTCCACTTTCCAAGATTTTAAAAGAGACCTTTTAGAATGGGTTTCACTTTCGGTCAATTACTTACTTTAGTGACCAATCCACTGACCTCCCATTCCCTAACCAAAGGTTGTAGGAAAAATAATGCCTACCTATCATATAAAGATACCTTCATACTTAAATACTGTAACTCAACTTTAAAAGCTGAATATTTAATAATGATGTATTGTCCTTAAAAAATAGGAGTTAACTTCTATATGTAGGTTTACATATTGAAGCCTAGAAACTAATTTTGTAGTTTTTCACAATAAATAATATCATTAACATTCTTACTCTGAGCTTTCCTAGCCTAGTGAAGTGACCCTGTACAAAGATTTTGATTGATCCTATGTCTGTCTATTTTGGTTAAACTGCAAGGCTGTATATGGGGACAGCTGCACTTTGGAGCAACTTAAAACAAATTTTATCTTAGTGGCATCTAATCCAGTACTTGGTACAAGACGCAGGGAAAAGTCAGTGTCAAAATTAAACAATGACAGCTTTGCAATGAGCAGATGCTTTTGCCTTGCAGCTGTAAAACCTTCGAACAATCCCGCACTCTACTGTCTGGTCACGCAGTGACCACAAAGCAAGGAATACATTTTGTCATTTACACAAAATGTTTGCTATGAGCTTTTAAAAATCTATTTTATTTTAAAATAAAACTTAAAAATAGTAATAGAAATACCCTCAATTTGAGGATAATACAATAATATAGCTGTAAACTCAATAACAGTCTATTTTAAAAGTATATTTATCAGGCTGAAATGTTTAAAAGAAGAGTAATTCTTTTACCATATGGCACTAAATCTGACCCAAGAAATCTTAAGCAAAACAAAAATGTTTTAAGAGGCTATTGTCAAAAACTTTTGGTATAAAAAAATAAACATGTAAATAATTTTCTACATGTAAACCTAATCTCAATATACCTATCTTTAGTCTTGATCTCCCTTGTATTTATGAGTACTTCATATTCACTTACCCATCCTTTAATTCTTTGTTCTATTTTTTGTTTAGTCATTTGTTTTGCTGGGGAAAGGAGTCAGGGAAGGAGGATATCCTTTTTTTACGGCTGGAGAAAATGTAAATATTAAAATATTTCTCCGCTTAAGTAGCACAATGAGTCTTTATATCCTTGTTTCTAGCATTCAGGAATCTATGGGTTAATTTTTAATAGTGAAAGAAACTCTTCTTCATGAGGAAAACGCATTCCAGCAACTATCTGAAACCAGAGGATCAGCCCCACCTAAGTAATGGCATGGTCATGATCAATCCATGTCTACTAATTGAGGTTCTGGCTTTAAAGACAGCTTTTTATTGTACCATACCTTTATTTTAAATAGTATGATGCAAAAGGAGTTTTTTTTCCATGGGTTTTTCTTAGCCTTTCAAGTTTTTTCTTGAAATATTTTATCTTCAAGTATATCAATTCATTAGTACACCACTGTTTATAAATGTTTTTAGATTTTTTCTGATTTTTATTTTTTAAAGAGCTCATTAGACAGTTTCTTGGGTGAAGGTTTGAGAATTCCTCTATGTCTCTTTCTCATCCCAACTCACATTTCAAGGTTGTCTAAAAGTAATGGCCACATTAGTAGGAAATAAATAACATTTTATGTAAAATGTCAAAGAGGGCAATATACATTCTTCCATTAAAAGCCTGAGAAATAAAGCAATGTTTACTGTGGCTTTCCGATTTTCATAATTTATTTTCTAAGAATGTAATTTAGTATACACTGACATAGCTAGTATATTGTTCTATTAATGTGCTTTCAAATATCAATTCCAGATATTTATTTTAGG
This sequence comes from Myocastor coypus, assembly GCA_004027025.1. Classification (NCBI taxonomy): domain Eukaryota; kingdom Metazoa; phylum Chordata; class Mammalia; order Rodentia; family Myocastoridae; genus Myocastor; species Myocastor coypus. The sequence continues at coordinate 30,278 of PVJA010013644.1, read as the reverse complement.
AAGTAATAAATTCAGACTGAAGCACTTATAATTATTAAATGTACTATTGGTATGATTTTATTGTTAGCTATTAATTAAAATTAATTTGACTATCAGCATCACTAGGCCATCAAAAAGTAAACCACATTACTTAAAACATATCTTGAGAAATTATAAAAATACATAAAGACAATTGACCTATTTTTTAAAGTTCAATCCTTTATATCTTATAGTCTACCTATATAGCTTTCAAAAGAACTGTTTTACAGTTTCAATATTTCAAAGTGCAACATTATACACAGACAACTTTAAGGATAAGACCTCAATTTTGTACAGACTGTATTTATATTTTCTCACTATTTCATAATGATGATTAATAACTAGAATTATGCTAACAGCTATGTGAAATATTTTGTTGGACATGTATTCCAATTTAAGGCTAATAATTACACCATTCCCATTTAATGTACCTTGTTATATATTTTTAAAGAATCATGGAGATGTGCAAAACTAGTTAGTTCAAATAAATTGTTACCTTTTAAGTGTATTTTTTCAGTTCACTCAATAACAGCAATATATATTAGAGTATTTTTTACTCAAAAAATACATAAATAAGTCACAAACCAAAAGCTAACAGATGTGTGACTTCTAATTAGTTATAATAATCTCTGCTTCAATGCCATTAGAATGAGCCTTTCTTTTCTTTTGAAAATGAAAAAGCTTTCCTTTGAATTTTAAACTGTCAGGGTGCTTCAAAGTCAATGTACAAAATCTGCTTTGATTAAAATTTTAGACATCTACAGTGATAACTTTATGAAAGGAAAATATTAAATTATAATTATCCTAAACAGACACAGTCTTGTGAAACTAACCCTACATTCATGTTAAAACACAAAGAGTTGAATATAATGAATTTGATTCATCCTCGGACACAAAGCTTCACCACAGTAAACTCAGTCAACTGTTGCTCTTGCGCTTATATTCATGGTGCTTAAATAGCGCACTTTAAAACAAAAAAAACTCCAATTGGCTTTTCATACATCCACCCTCCCCAAAAATAACGCACTTGAAAAACTCAAATGATATGAAAGGCTTCAAGGCCTCTTTTCTCCCTTTCATTCCCCTTTTTTTTATTTCTGTTTGCAGTAATCTGCCTTTCTCTTTCTCTCTCTCATTGCTACAGAGCAAGCGAGGAGGCTCAGAGCTTTGAAAAGGGGGCTCAGTGTGTAATGGGTCCACTAGAATTAATTTACTTGCACCGAATCCATTGAACGCAGAGGTTCCCCCCTTCTCAAATCATTTGGAGTCGAACGCAGTCCTCAGCCTTTGTAATTCTAGTAAAGCACTTAAAGTGCACAGTAGGTGTTCATGAGGACCATCTGGTCAAAAGCAAAACAAGCTGCTGATTTTGCCTTTGAATAGAATGAAGCAAGTGTGAATTAGTCTCTTCAATTAGCACTATTACAACCTGTCAAGTGCATATTGTAAAACAGGATTATTACAGTATTGGTCACCAGTGCAATTATTTACTCTCTGCCTTTTCTTGCATATAAAAATGTATTACGTTTATTAGTTTCTGATACCTGAACATAATTTTGTATAAGTATTTCAAAACTACCAACATGAAAATCACAGGTTATGAAACATAGCTGGCTAAAATGACCAGGATACGTATGTTTTCAGTTAACAACTGAAATTATCCTAATTTTTAACAAAATTTTATTGTTTGAATCTTCTTGAAAAAGGAGGTGAAAAAATAAATGGGCTGAAAAAAATTCTTAATTACTGTTCTAAAATACTTTGGGGTTGGGGAGAGACTTTTCATTTACAAACATATTGTGAATATTCAATTTATTTCCTAAAGAAATAATTCAATAAGAACCACAGAAAACTTCAATATTTATAAAACGATCATTGCTGATTTTGTACATTTATAGTGCTATTTTTCAAAAGACCTCAATTTTAAAATGCAACTTGAAACCAATAACACATATGCATATTACAAAGAAACTCATAATCTTCTCCTCTGTACACTGAGTAAGTGAATTCACTGCCCAGTTGCTTAAGAAATGATCTCTTTCCCTTGCCAAGATGTCATTTGTGATTTTAAAAAATCAACTATGATATATATTAATTAAAATTATTCATTCTAGTTGGGCTAATATATATCATTTATCTTGCACTAAAAACAAACCATTTAAACTTTTAATTAAAGAAGCCCACAACTTAATTTACCATCTTGCATATGCATATTCTCAGCTATCTCACTCTTCAGTTCTTGCCAGCAAGCCCCCTACCTGGGAAACAAACAAACTAACCCCAAAAAAGGAGAATACACACACACACACACACACACACACACACACACACACACACACACACACACACACAATCTCATCCAATATTTAAAACATTTAGAAAAAGGGCATGTTAGCTAAGAAGTTATAGTCAATTCACTACTAAAAACTGCTCCTTATACAACCTGTAAAAGACCATGTGTTTCATAACTGTAACTGACTACCACCACTAACAAAAAATACTCCAAAATATACATTAGCCAAGCAAGTTGAGAGAGTAGCAACTAGGGAAAAAAAAAAAAAACACTCAACACAACACACAAAAACTGACCTAAGATTAGAAGTTTCAGAAAAAGAATTAGCCTCATAATTTCACAATTATTTTAAAGAATTGGCATGGCTCAGGTATTTAGTTCACCTCTTCATGTTAAATCAAGTCCTACTGGCTTTCCACTTAATCACTTGTCTGTGTCACACAGTCCTAGTAGTGAAATGTGCTACTACTTCCTGCAAGATAGAGCTTTATAGGTGGTCAATTTTCTCCTTTCATTTCCATTGCAAACTAAATCAACATCAGAAAGAACAGTGAGAATTGTGCAGTAAAGTGAAACTTAGGAGAGGATTTAAATAATTCCAGTAGCTATTTACCTGCTTCTCACTGTAATAGAGAAGTAATACGACATGATTCTACACTAAAAATACTTGGGTTTCTTATCTTTGTTATTCTGGGTCAGGTGTATATTCCTTAACTTTGTACTACATCTCCAAAGACAAGTAGATATTTTACCTAACAGAAGCTTTTGCAATAATAAGATTGACAACAAAGAAGTAGTTTCCAAGAAAAGTTGGCTTGATTTCAGGGACTTTATATCCTTTTCCACACCTGGGTTCGGGATTTGCAGAAGGCAAATCAATCTTTTTACCCTTCTATTTTCAGTTCAATCCAAGTACATCTGAAACTATAGATCTTTAATAGTACTAGAATTACCTGAATATGTACAATTAACTGTTAAAAATCTGAATTCTCAGTGTAAAAAAATGATTAAAATAAGGTACACATGTTTAAATTTTTGAGGAAATTCAGCATTTCAAAATGTGACAAGTAGCTAATTTAGGACCCAAAAGATAAGACTGTCATAGACTAACTGTCATAGTACCTTTAAAATGTGATAAAAATATCATCATATTATTTATTTTTTATAAACTCTCATCAAATGGAAAAAGCAAAAGATTTTTCTTCTTATGACCACATGTAACTATTCATTCGGACCACTTTTATTTGACTATTGCCTTCACAAGTAGGAGGATAATATAAGTGAAGAATTTGTTAAAAGCTTAAAGCAGAAACAAAAATCAAAAATAAAAAATCTCAGTAACTAACTAGTTTGAATTAAAATCTGGAGCACCCAAAGGACAAAAGTCATGCATTGTGAGGCAGCAGATCACAAAATCCACAGAGTCAGAATGAACAAACACTTGTACAACCATGGGTTTATCCACCACTAACTTGCATAAACATATGGTCATTGAAGAATTTATTCAAAATGCAGGCTGCATCTTGGTTCTATTTTCTAATGTGGTATTTTGAAAAATGTATTTTGTCGAACTAGTTGAAATCAGTATAATTTTCAATTTTATTTTATTTAATAAAAATTGTCTTCAGGGAAAAATATTATAAAAGTTTTATTTTAAAAATCCAAGGCTTTCAAAAATAAAACATTTCTTTCACCTAGAATATAAAAATAATATACTACACTTTAAAAAATGATCAAAGAAAAAAATGATCAAAGATACTGAGTTCTTCAAAACGTCTTTTTCTCAACGTGTTATACTGGTCAACATTCATTTGTGGGCTTAATACTAAAAAGGCATTGCTAAAATTAATGACAAAGATTAACTTACAATTTAAAATTTATGACATTATGCTTGCACAGTAACAACAAAAACTGTTCAACTGATATAACTGCAAACTTGTTTCAGGATTATGTTTTTAAACACAACACCATGCAACAATTAAACTGACATCTAGTCATGCAACAATAAATAATGTGTACTTAAGTTTATGTCTTAAGTATAACATGTACCTCTTTCCTAGTCTAAAAACTACCCCATCCCACAGTGATCCACAAATTGAAGAACAAACGTCAGCAGTAGGTCTACAGAGGTGATCCTATCTCCTTTTCTCCATATTCTTTTTCTAAATTGTGCAAAATAAAATAGCCCATGTGGCTCTATCTACTAACAGAAAAGTACTACAAACAATTGCTTTAATCTTTTCTTGGCAACTAGTATTTCAAAATATTACTTAAAAATAACTTCTGAAAAAGAAGAAACCAAACTCTTGCCAAGAAAGGCATAAGAATATTTATCTGTAGAAAAGTATTCCTGGAATATTTTTCAAAGGACAGACAATGGTAGGAAAAAGATTTACTGTTTTTAAGTCCTTAAAGCTTAAAATTTATTTGATAATCTAAATACTATGCCACAGGGAACAGTTTCAGCCAACTGTGGCACACTATGGCACACTTGCAGAATTTTAAATATTTCTTTTAATAATTGATGTAGTCATTTTGAATCATTCTGCATGGGATATTAGGTGTGAGCAGATTGCATTAACGCTGCTTAAACATTTCAACTTGTCAGTATGGCCAACTCGATTTCGGAAATATTTGCAGTATTTTCCCATCGAAACAGTAATAAAGGCAAAATAAATATATGCCACTACTTTATAATCACCGAACATTAATGAATATTTTATGTCTTTTTAAATCTCCCTGTTTAATTTAAAAGGGTGAAATTAAGTCTCCTCCCTGCAATATGCCAATTATCTGTAAATCAAACAATAACTTGGCCATTATGCTCCTTTTTGTTAATATAAGAGAAGCTATTTGAAAACACTGAATGGTATTTTTAGGCTATCAGCTTAATAGTCCTTTCTGCCCTCTTGTGGGAGAATGCTGAAACATACCCAAGACATAGAAACCCAAGAGTGTTTATAAAAAGGACAATTTTAGCTATGAAAATTTCAAAGAAAAAGAAAAATTAGTCTTTTTATTCTTCAGTCATTATACTATTCTTCCACTTCAAAAGCCAAATCAACAAAACGATAATTTATCTCTTATTTTGTAGTAACTGATTAAGTTGGAGTTATTTTGGAACCTACTTTCATTGCTAAATGAAACTCTATATAATTTGGATATTACCATTATATTTACCCTATAGTAACTCTGATAGAGCCATAGTAAAAGTTTTTGTAACATACAGACAAAAATGACATTAAAATTTTAAATGTAAAGCACAAAATACAAATTATAAGATTTAAAATAAGAGTGCAAATCCATGCATACTAAAATCCTGAAAAAATTCAAATAAATCAAAACTTTGATTGAACTTAAGAGTGAGGCAATATGTTAAATGCTTTAGTTACCACCAATAAGTAACCAACAGAAAAGAAAAAGCAGTAATTTGTTTGCGCCAAACTTAAAAGATGAAATTCATTGGGAAAACATTAATAATCTAGCCATTACCGAGATAATTCACATACTTAAAAAAAAAAAAAAAAACTATGGGTGAGAATAACTTATTCTTTCCAGATAACACTAGGAATTATTTTAAGCAATATAGTGTAAGAGAAAATTATAGAAAAATCCAAGATTAACAGTCCATAATTAAGTTTCTTTAACAATTAGCAGATCAAATTTGATTGTTGTCTCATAAGCTATGTGGAGTAATATAACACAGTAATTGTACCAGTGTTCCTAAATACTCAAGTCCTATCATAGCCTTAAATGTTCTAACCTCTATGGAAATAAATTATTAGTTCTTAGGTGGGTGGGGCCAACGGCATCCTTAGAAGGTACCTCTTGTCTCTTGGGAGAGATTCTATTTTGAAACAGTTGCCTTTCTTGGACAATCTGAAGACAACACTGATAAACATATTCTTTTCAGATATTCATAGCTAAATGGGAATCTCCAACAACACTATACAAATACTGTCCAATGCTAAGACTAAGCTGTTTTAAAAAATCCTCCTCATATTCCTTTCAGAAACAGAAGAAGATATAATACAAATAAATATTTTATATGAGAGTGACTTTTAAAATAAGATACAAAGATTACCCAAAATGAATGTTGCCAATACTTTTAAAATTATTATTTTGGGTGATTCTTCTAAAACTATGAAATACGTGATCATGTATTCCTCTTAAACCAGGTTGTAGTAGACTGGTTTAAGAATTACCAAGAGCTCCCATTTATCATATCTATCTTTCTAGGTCAAGTCATTTAGTGTGTCTACAGTAATCATTGATGCTCTGGTTAATTAAAATTAAGAATTCAATAATGAAACATAAAGAGAGTTTCCAACCAGAAGAGATAAGCCCTCTTTAACAGGGTCAACATTAGCTATAATGAGCTACCTTTATTCCTTAGCTGTGAGACATAACTCACCTCTTGAATGGTACTGCTTCCTGAGAAGTTCAGGTTGTACTCCCGCTGGACTTCTCGGTGGGTGATGATCAGCATGAAGTTTTGATTTAATGACTCCTGCAGGGCACTGAAAGGGTTGAAAGAAAAACAAGAAACTCAGAGATGAACAAGTTCTAGCTTGCTTACAGCTAGCTGCAAAAACCCCAGGAGTACCCTAACCTCCACACAGACATGTCCGGGCCCAATGTTATCATCTTTGCGCTCATAAAGGCAAGAAAGCATGCTGAGAACAACCAAGGGGAGTTAACCTGTTAACTCCTTCTCAACCAAGCTGTTTTCAACTTCAACCCTAAATACTTTGCATATGAATAACTCTCTATAAGTCATATGTTATTTCCTTCAAAAGAACTATCAATATTATCAATTCCAAATATGCTACTAAAACATACATTTTGATTCAATTATAAGTGAAATAGCTGTTCTAGAAGTATGAAACTATTGTTTACATTCATGAATAGTGTACAAAAAGGGTAATATAATTTTAGCTAAAATTCAAAAGATAATAGAAATCTACAGAACTTTCATTGTTTAACTAAAACTCCTTCAAAATAATTGTACTTTCACTTAGGGCCCAGCAATATATGAAATTTAGAATTTAGAGAATTCAGACTAACATATTTTAAGTTCTATGTCAAAAATTTCAAAATTAGAAATGCATCAGAACCACAAAGGATATATGAAAATAGTCATACACATTAAGAAACATGACATGATTCTATTTTTGAATCAATTTTAAGAAACACTATTTTATCAATAATAAGAGTTAGAATCTTATCACTAATATGTCTGAATAACCTATATTGCTGCCTTAAAGAATAATTTAGATATGTATATAGCATTTGGGAAATATTTGGGGTGTACTACATCAAACCACCTTTGCCAATCTATAGCTATGTGATAAACATATACACAACACAAAGATTAAAATTAGCAACACTGTCCTATTGTCTTCATATGGTTCACAGGTTACAGACCTGTGATACATGATAAGTATCATGAGCAATTACTGATCAAAGCCAAAGCAAATCATACTCAATGAAAATAGGCTCTTCTGAGACCAAAAACTTTGTCATTATAGCCTTAGGCTTTAGACATATTCCAGGTACACTGCATATTTGCTAAATAATGAACAAACTGAACTGCCAGAAGGTAAGAATCTTATTTATTTTTGTATTTGACAGATCAATGTTGCCTTCTGAAAATACCACTGGAGTTAAGACTTTGATTCATTTATTTATCAATATTAACTCAATGTCTTGCATTACTTCAGATGCTAAGAAAACCAATTCAAATAAAAATACATGATTCTTCTACATGAAAGCTCACAATCCTAACAGATAAATATGTAAATTATTACAGTATAACACGTACTGAGAAACTGAAAGACAAGTATAATGAAGATGAAGAAAATGTCTAACAAGCCAGGGGAAAGCTTTAGTGAAATTAAAATATGAAGGAAGACCTTAAAAATTTGTTACTTGGAAGGAGTAAGAGTTTTTCATTTTGTTTGGGGGAATATAGGAGGGTAGAACTTTTTACACAGAAAATAAGTGGGAGAATACGTTCATGCACGACACTATTCTAATTTCTAGGTAAACAGCAGAGAGTAAGAAAACAGTACTTCATGCTTCATGACACTTACATTCTAATAAAAGAGACAAAGATCAAGGTAGTTTAAGTCCTGTGAAGAAATTAAACTGGATTATAACATACAAGATAACAGAACATTATGGCAGTTACTTTCAAGAGAACAGTAAAAGAAGGCATCTTAGAGTAAGTGACATAAAAGTTGAGGCCAGTGTGATGATAAAGAGATCAGGAGTCAAATCATATGCATCCTTGTAGTAATTGTGAAGGAAAATCACTGGAAAATGATAAGGGCTGACAGATTCTCACTTATACAAGATTACTCTAGCTGCTCTATCTACACTGAAACAATAACAGAAAAAGGAGAGGAAGGTAAGACTTGATTGGAGACAAGTGCAGAAGAAAAGATGGCAGCTTGGACTAGGATGTAAGAGGTACATATGGTGAGGAGTTGTAAACTTCAGAATTCATTTGAGAGGTAGAAGCTACACAGTTTACTGCTAGAAAATGAGAAAAAAATATATATATACATACATACATAACCCCAAGGACTTTGGCCTCAGCAAACAAGAGAGCACAATGTAATTTAACAAAGAAACCTCAATGGGGAAATTAAGAGCAAAGTCTTAGATAAGTTGAAATGCTTAATAGAGATCTAAGAAGGAATGTCACATAGAGTTGAATGTAAGAGTCAAAGGACAGGGCCAGCCAAATAGCTCAGCACATTAAAGCATCTGCATGCAGGCACAGGGACCAGGTTCAATCCATGCCAGCCCCGCACCCAGAATACACTGAGATGTCAATTGAGACTGGGCATGGTTGCACGCGCCTGTAATCCCAGTTCCTGGGAGGCTGTAAACAGACAGATCACTATAAATTGAATCACCATGTAGACCCTTCCCTAAAATAACAACAAAAAAAGTCAAAAAATAAGGGAAAAAACTCAAGAGCACTGCAGGCCGTACTTAAGACTTTGTGACCAAAACAAATCACTTAGGGAAATACCTTACCTAAAGAAAAGCAAAGGGACTAAGGTGGAGGCTGGGGTACTCGAATCATTTGAAATCAAATAAAGAGAAAGGATTCACTTTAAGGGAGACTGACAGATGAGAAAAAAATAATTTTAAGTCTACCATAAGAGATATGACTGTTTTGATTAGGAGGGCTGTGTCAATTATGCTAAAAGCTACTGAGAACTTAAGTACTGTGAGGTCTCAGTGCTGCTGGCATGTGTGAGACCCTGCGAAGTCAATCCTTGGCTCGGGGAGAAAAGTAAAGTAAGGCCAGAAAAATGACCACATTCAACAGGAAAATGTTCAACGTGACCATAATAAAGGGTATCATAGGGAAGGAGAGAGCCAAAGAAGGCTCAAAGTCAGTTTCCAAAATATCCAAGAGAAATAAATGTGTGGCTTAAGTGATGTGTAATAGAAAGCCTACTCAAACTGTCACAGCCCTTCACAGACATGTCACTATTCTCTGAAATTAGGCTCTTGTTCTATACCTAGGACTTCCTTAAATGTTAAAAAAAAAAAAAAAAAAAAATTCACACGATACATCAATCTGTATATTCTGTATGTTCACAACCTCCTTTTACTTACTCCCCCCTCCATATAGCAAATTGTTTTCAGATCATCCTTCAGGTCAAACACTTGTATTCACTATTGACCTCATCTCCTCTGAATTTCTATACTATAAACTTTATCACTTCATTAAAACATGTCTTATACAATCATCTTTGTTTCAAGTGAGGAAGTCTTAAATCCAACATGTTTTTGAAGACAACTATGTCATTATTCGTTAGTATCACCACTGTCAACTAGCATACTAGAATGTGATTCGGTTTAAATCTTTAGAAGATTTGGGGTATAGTTTTGCAAATTATTAAGTGCAGGTAATTAGTGATTCTCCTTTTCTTAGCCTGCCCAAGCTATTATATTACTCTGAACTATGGTTTAGAAAAGTTCAGTAATTGCCTAAGCTCATGAAACTATAAAGAGAATGGAATACAGTTTATAACATTTATTTCTATGCCCTTTAACTGAAGCCTTTTTCCCACAAAGTTGGGCTGCTTGGGGAATACAAAAATGAGTATGTCTGCTAGAAGTTCAGAATTAATTTGTACATTGTATAATTATCTGACTCATTGTTTAGAACAATACAGGAACAAAATACATAATCACTGACCTCAAAATAAACTATTCACAAGTTCAAATAACTAGATATGAGGATGGGGAGAAAGGAGAGTCCTGTGAAGTACTATAAAGAAAAATGGAGAGGATTTTGATAATCAGATATATGGAGGATGATTTTAGATGATGATTTGAACAGAAATGGAGATTGGAGAACATAAGGCACAGGAAGTGAAAAAATTAGTAACTTTAAGAAAGGTTTGTACTAGTGAAAAACATAAAGGACCTACATATTACAAAAAGCTTCAAATGGCAGACTAAAGATCTCAGTTCCAGAAAACTTGATTATTATATAGGTTCACCTTTATCTTTACATTGCATAGATGCATATGTCTAATATTCCTAGTGCTTGTTTTCATGCAATGTCTTAGATAGGTTTGTTCTTGACTGGTAGATTTCTGCTATAACTTTGAAAATTGGTTTGCTAAGATAACCATCAACTGCAGACTTTATGAGAACAAATTTTAGTTCTTTAATTCCTATATAGGTGTCAGGGTGATACATTGGAGAAACAACTGAAAGAAACATAGGCAGGAGGCTTAAAATGCATAGGAGTCAAAGAGACAGATCTTGTAGGGCTAGTTGTTTGACCTTGATAGGTAAATCACTCAACAATACTGTCTACCATGTATAAGACCCCATTTTAAGCACTAACTGCTCTAAATTGTTTCTTTTTTTAAAAAAATAAAGATAATAATTATTCCTTCATAGTTATGAATAATGAAAAGCCAAGCAATTTTTATTGCCTATTGGGTTTTTATATAAAATGACCTATTATAACTTACAGAAAATACAACAATTTTGAGGGATATCTATATTTTTTCAATCTTATAATGACAACAAAAAATGTATACAGCACTTACGTTATGGAAGTTTATGCAGGGCAAAATTTTAACACTGGGCATAAATGTACTTTATGTCTAATTTATCCAGACTAAATGCATTTTATTATAGGTCTTATTAGGGATTTATCTACCACATACATGATCTTAGACAGACTAGTTTGTTTGGAGCAACAAATAAGGGTATTATTTTCTTTACTTCAGATTCTAATGTGATCCATTCAAATAGTTATTAACAACAGTATCTAGCCCCAAACAACAATGGCTAGCCCAAATGGCATATATAAGGCATTAAGAGCTTCACGTCAACTTTATGAAGTTATCATAATTTCCTTTTTTACAGATAAAAACCTAATGTTTGAATGAAAATCAAGAACTTAAAGACTAAACAACGAAGAGAAAGCAGGTAGAAAAGTTAGGAAATTTGGCAGAGGAAAAACCACACACTTATGCACGTAGGATCAATTAGACAATGGTCCTAAGAATCTACAACAGATTTTTGACTTTCACAGTAGCAACATGAAATACTAAAATAAAACCATGCATGGAATGCTTGTCATTCTAGTCTTCTAGATGTGTGCTGCTTCTAATGTAATTTCAATTATTGCTATAATCTCTCTAAAGTGAGTATTTGTTTTAAAAGAAAACAAAAAGGGTAATTAAAGAGAAAAGGAGACAAGGTAAAAAACCTGCTATAATTTTGTATATGCTTAGATTTCTAAATTTCTGCTAAAAAAAAAAAGTGTAACAGTTTTTTAAATCGTATTTTATAGAGATTTATTAGAATAACAATGATTGATGGAAAATACCGGTTCCATGTTAAGTCTAAAGCATTTGATATTTAGAAAGACATTGATGTTAAGTCCAAGTACCTATGTTACAGAGTAATAGTATCACTAAGCTTCTCTTCTGGAGGGTTAAGAACCTAAGTTTGCAGACCAAAACTTAAGAGAAAAAGAAGAGCTACAAGGTTAACCAATATTGTGGCCCTAGCCTTTCAAGGTCAGTGAGGACTCATAAGAGAGAGATCATGTATTGTAACATCCTTTAACTCAGTGGTGTCCCAAATTTTCTGTTCAAGGAGATTATGGGGCCACAGAGTTATGGGATTGATGATGTGTAGTGTGCCTAAGGAAAGTCACTTAGAGAGAAAACATTCTCTCAAGCAATGGCCATGATTCATCCAGACAGCTGACACTGACAAAAGTTCTACAAAATGCTGTACACAGTTTTAAGGTAAATCCTGAGGGGATTTGACTGACCTTGTCAGATATAAAAATTACATATTATGTTATATAGGCTTTGCTTCAACTTGGCCTTAACCACCGAACAGAAATGTTTAACCACAAGGCATAAAAAGTAAAGCCAGATTAGTATGCTGAGCTATAAAAGTCAACAGCTTCCAACACTGCCAGTTCTGCCAATAACCCACCACTATTATGGAATATTGCTCTATGTATACAACTACTTTCTCTTAGTTCAATGAGAAGAAATATTTGCACCAATAGTGTTTAGAAGAGTTATCATGTCTGCATCTTGTACTTTGAACAACTACTATAAAAACAACAATATGCACTGTATCAATTATTGTTGCTGTCTTACGTGCTTTGAAATTGTCTCAATATTATCTCATTAAAAGAAATAAAAAAAGAAAAAAAACCCTAATGGCAAATTACTTAACATAATGAAGTAAAGTAAGTAAAAGTTTACAAGTCTTACTCCAATGATTATATTGCCCTCAAGGTACCAGGAAAGTAAACCCCAGTTAAGACTGTATTTCTGCCTTCATTGAATTTACTGAGGGAGTGACAAACCAGCATCCTACAATTCACATCCCGTGCTATGTGCTAAAAACTGTAACACCAACTTTTCTAAGGTACTCTAGAAACAAAGGAGTATCTAAATTAGAAGGAGCCCATGGATACAGCTCAGTGGCACAGTGCCTGCCTGGCAAGAGTAAGGTCCTGAGTTCAATTCCTGGCACTAAAAAATGAAAATAAATAAGATTGTGAATGATTCCCACAGAGACTAGCATATGAACTGTGTAAGTCAGTCTCTCTCTCTCTCTCTCTCTCTCTCTCTCTCTCTCTCTCTCTGTGTGTGGGGGGGGTGACAAAGACTTTAGTGGCAAGTTGACTCTGCTAAGTCTAAAGGAATGAGCAAAAAATAAAATATAAATGAAAGTAATGATAATGATAAAGACATGAGCTAATATGTTGGGACTTTGCTTGCTGTAACCAGGAGCGAATATCTTCCTACTCGTGCCTTCAACAGGCTAGTAAGGAGTGTGCCATAGTTAAGCCATCCTGAAACATTCTGTCACATTCAAGACGCAAAGTCATTCACTCTACTTCAACCTTTGACCTATAGAGTCTAAGAACTATCAAGCAAAATATTTATTTTAGAAATAATGTAATATACCTGGACTTGGTGGTGGTACATGCCTATACTCCTAACAATGGGGAGGTCAAGGCAGGAGAACTGCTGGGAGTTTGAGGCCAGTCTGAACTACAGGGCAGGAGGAGACCCTGCTAGAGAGGGAGGAGGAGAGAGAGAGGGAGAAAGGGAAGGAGGGAGGGAGAGGGAAAGAGGGGCAGACACAGATTTTTCAAAAAAAATTTTTTTGATGTTAGAAATTGGAAACAGGGGTGGTTTAGCCACTAAGCTACAGTACCACCCCATTTTTCAGTGTCTCATTAAGTTATCAATAATGGCCTTCAACTTGCCATCCTATTGCCTCAGCCTCCCCAAGTGCTGGGATCATAAATATGCTCTCTGGCTGTTTTTCTTTTAAATGGCATGTTTTCTCATCGACTGACAGAGAAAAAAAGGACAAAGGCAGTGTAGTAACTTTTTCAAAGCAGTTTGACGTTTAATTCAATGCAAGCAATAATATTTATATGAATAGAACATGTATTCTCTCCTTACTCATTCTTAATTTTTTCTCCATTATAATATTTCATTACAAGATATTAACATTTATCAACCAAGACATGGCGTGATTTCTACAAGCAAGTAAGGGTCATCAAAACTAACAGTCTCTGTTGTAACTTCAGAAGTAGATTGAAATTAATGTTTAAAATGTAATCAAAATCATACTCTAGGTTCTGAGGTAGTGACTATTTGCAATGAAATGAAATAAAAAAAAAAAAACCTAACAGTATTAGGTTCTTAATAGGAACCTAGGGTACTATACATTTTATACACAGAGGATCTCATAATTTGTCTAACAGGGTTTCTTATTTATTTTTTCAGTAAGTTTAAGGGCTGACCCAAAGGCTTGTACTCAAGCAACCCTCCTGTCTCAGTTTTGTAAGCAGATGGGACTATAAGAACAAACCATGTAATAGGTTTCTTAATTTTAAAACTGGAAGAAATTAGGTAACATGTAACATAGGAAAATATTTTTTTAAAAAAGATAACCATTCACTACAATTCTCATTATAACTAAGTATCAATATTGAAGCCATTCACACAGCTTTAGAAATAATTTGCATGAAACAACCACTCTCTTCTTTGTCCACAAGTCTTGGGCTTCCAATGTTCTTATTAGGAGAACAACATATATACCTGAAAAGATAGCATTATAACTATGAATATTTATCAAGAATGTAGTATCTGTCAATTACCTGCCTAACATCAATGCAATTTTAAATTAATGACTTAATTTATACATTTTACATTTGCCTCTACTTTTTTTAGTAAGGAAAATTATGTATGAAAAGCTTTAATACTAAACCCTATTTAAGTAAAACTGAAAACAAGTACAGGCATTTCTGTACATAAAAATGAAAACGTTATTAGCAATCATATGTCAAGCATGATAACACCAAGAACACTGAGAAAATGCATATAATAGTTCAGTATGTATCATCTTGACTGAACTTAATTTCATATTTAGAGAAGACTTTAACAGGTCAAGAAAAAGCTTAAGGGTATTTTAATACATGCAACGTAGTGATACTTTTAAGGTTAAGGCTATATAACTGTAGTAAAACAGAGATTTTGGTTACCAAGTAGCTAGAATTCTGTCATTAACTCTTGAAGAATAAAGAATAGCTTCCTTCCAGCACCAAGCCCATTTCATAGGGTATCATATTCATAAGGGAATGTATCTTGAAACAAGAATAATACAAATTGAAAGATTTTCTTTAACCCAATTCCTCAAATACTGAATTCCTTCTGAAAGTCTCAGTCTGTAGACTTGGCCAGCGTGGTACCTATTAAAACATTACATTTCTAGGGGAGGAACTCACTATTATAAAGCATAAGTTCATCAATATTAAGCAACAACACTAGGAGAGAGAGAGATAAAGCTTTTAAAGATTGTTACAAACTTAGCTTGTGTTCTTCCCACAATTCATATGTCGAGCCTTAGCTCCCATAATGATATTATTTGAAAATGGATACTCTGAGATATAATTAAGTTTACAAAAGGTTATGAGGCTGGGTCTTGTGATAGGATTACTTTTCTTGAGGCAGGAGGATTATTGTGAGCTCAAGACCAGACTGGGCTACAAAGAGAGCTCAAGGCCAAGTTGAACTGCATATTGAGACCCTGTCTCAAAAAAAAAAAAAAACAAAAAAACCACCAGCTTCTCTTTCTACAATGTGATAACACTGCAAGAAGGCAGCCAAGCCAGGATATGAACTCTCATTAGCAAATCAATCTGTTGATACCCTGATCTTGGAGTTTATCCAGTCTTTGGTACTACAAGAAACATGCCTGTTGTATCAGTCAGCCAGTTTGCTATATTTTGTTATAGCAGCCTAACATGAGTAACATAAGAGCTTTTAGAACTTCTGTACTCATAGCATTCAAGTAAAAATTTGTCATTCACTTAGTGTAGGTTTCTCAACAGAATGCTAACTAACACGTGTACACCCACATCCAAACTGAAGTATCATTCACTAAAATCCAAGATGGAAAACAATGTTTGTGTCAAAACTCATAGGTCCTAGAACCACACAAGAATTGTGCATCTGTTGTACATAAATTACATTTCCACTTTAAAAAAACTCAGCCATAAGAAATATGCTTATAATAGTCGTACTTCTTTCTAATTCAAAGGGCTTTTTTTTTTTTTTTTTTTTTAATATATTTGGTTGTTGCAGGGTCTCACTACGCAGCTTAGACTCATAATGATCCTCCAGTTTTCAGCCTCCACAGCATTGGGATTACAGGTGTGAACTACTACACCCGGCTCACCCTGCCTTGGGGAACAGTGGGAGGCTGGCGCAGCATGAGGTGCCAGGGGATTGAACCCAGTCCCTGCACTTGCCTAAGCAGGCACTTTGGCCCACTGAGCTATCTCAGTGGCCCCAGGACCCAATATTTTTAACTTCAAAAATACTTTCTATCAGTGTAAATAGGAACCATAGGTTTGCTACCACTGTTGCTTAAATTATACTATATGCCCACGGACACTTCTGAGTTGTTGGCAGTAAAATTTTACTTCTTAAATCAATGTTGTATGTACAGTTAAGATGAGTACGTCATTAATGCCAATAGAGAGATTAAAAGTATCACTTCATTCCTGCTGTGGTATATGCTATTGCTTTTCTTTCACTGGTTATTTTAAACAAAACTATCACTAGAAAATGACTATCTGGTACATGTGCACTACATTTTATTTTTAGAATAGGACCTCATGTTGAAACAAAATTAGTAATTTTTTTCACACGACTGACTTTTATAAGAATGAATATAAATGTAGAATAGACTACTGAGTTTTTCATTAATACTTTGTAATCTACCTTTCCAAAAGGCACTAATTTTTCCTCTTGTCTCTTGAATATTATGTGATCTACAAAGATCTTTTTATCCTTTCAGATACATGAGACTTTAAATTAAAAAACATGACACATGGTAATTTAAATTTCTATTCTAAACTTACAGAGACATATGAGCTCTTGTCAACAAAAGACCAAATTTACTATAATTATAGATTATTTACACTAAAACAAAATAAGAAATCAATATGTAAATGTAATGTTTGTTGTAGCTAATGCAGCCAGCAATGACAGATTAGGTTCAAATAGCAATCAGTTTGAAAATCTGGCACATATGTAAATGAGCTAGGGCTTTGATGTTTACATATGACTGTATTTCATTCAGGATTTTTAAATTGTCTCAAGAACAGAATAAAAATAAAATTTTAATCTTTGCACTATAAATATGACTGAGTTATCATCATAACTGAAACTAAGTTTTGCTCTTGTCCAGCTAAACTAACAAATGATACTAATAATTCTGAGCTGCAGATGACATCATTCTTAATTAACACTCTGCTACAGTTGTTAGCATCCTCTAAGACACCATGTTATCATCACCACAAGTTCTGTAACAATCTTAAAACCATATTTAACAAAGGTTAGCCTCTTACTTTGCAGCTACTTTTAATTACTTTCTTTGCTGGCAATTAAATATGTTTAGATAAACAAACATTTTATTTCATTCAATTCCCAATAACATTTTTTATGATAATTTCAAAGTTCTGGTTGCCTTTTACCTATAATTAGTGTTCACTCATATAGTGACATATTTGATTTAAAAATAAGAAAAACAAGATTAATAAAAATGTAATTAGTGGTGACAGTGATATATTGGGATCCATAAGTAGTAAGTACACAGCAAAAGTGTTGAAGCACAATTCCATGCATGTAGAAAAAAATAAGAAAAAAACTATGTAGGTAAACACATTGATTTTTGTTTTATGTATTACTGACCAAGTTTCTGACTATCCATTAAATCAATCAGTTCCCCAAGTCATGGAGAATACCTGCAGTTCCTTTTCAAAGTGTGAGCCTAACAAGCTAATCCCAGTAGTCAGTGACCTATCAATAGGCAGTAAACTGTATAAATGGGTTTAGTATATCACTCCAATTAGATGTGTTGTGATCTCCACTGATGCTTTAATTGGGGACATGTTTCTTTTTTCATCCAGAATGAATAACTTTGAAAAAATATCCTCTTCTTAAAATGAGACACCTTTAAGAAGCTCTTATTAAGAAACATTTACCAAACAATATTTTCAAATTTTACTTTCATAAAGTCTAATAATAATACTCTCCAGAAATAAATTAAACAGTAACTGTTATAATTTAAAATGATTGTCGATGTATTGTTGAGAAATGTCAAGCTATTTTAAGACTCATACATCAAACTATGCATTGTTCATATAACACCATTGACTTGTAAATATTTTTTTGCAAATAGGTATTCTGGTAAAAAGAAAGAATATTGTAAATCTTTTAAAAGAAAAAATACACTTAATTTATTTACTTGCATGGTTTTCAGAAAACATTCATTTATCTATTTATTTGTTTGTTTGTTTTACGGGACCAGGGTTCCAACTCATGACCTTGCACTTGCCAGGCAGGCACATGTGCCATGGAGCTATCTCCCCAACCCCTAGGAAACTATTTTTTTATAGGCCACTTAATAGACTCTGTCATAGTACTAGAACCTTATAGATGAGCAATTATGAGGAAAACACACTCATAGAAAAATCACTGCCAATTAAACTGTAGTAAATTATGTGCCAATATTAAAAGCATTTAAAACATATTTTTCCAAATTTGAAGATAAAAATATTTATTTAGAGCTGAGGACATAGCTCAATGGTAGAGTTCTTGCCTAGCAAGCACCAACCCTGGTTCTTTCCCCAGGACTTTCAGCAAATGAATTAACTTGGTTCAAAGGAATTCCTTATTGGCAGTCATTCAACTATTCTTGAGAGCTGCATCATTGAGACATCCATTTAAATGGAAACCACTGGTTTGTTGCCACTGTTACACCTATATACGGTAAATGTTTAAATTAAAACAAATTATTACAGCAACAGACACACTGGCCTTAATTCCCCTCTCAAATGAACTCCTCTCCACCACCACCACCACCACCACCACCACCAAAACACACTCATCCCATTGTTTTAACCACTGTCTTTTTCTTTTTGGTACTGGCAATCAAACTCAGAACCTTGGGCTTGCCAGGGAGATGCAGTGCTGCTGAGCTATATCCCCTGTCCTTCTTTTGAGACAGAATTTCCCTATGGACTTTAAGCTGGCCTTCAACTCACTTTGTAGCCTAGGACGGCCTCAAACTCCCAGCAATCCTCTTGCTTCAGCCTTCCAAGTGCTAGGATTACAAGCATGTGCCACCATTCTGGCCTTACCACTCTTTGGAACAGTTCTGCAAACTTTTTTTTTTTTTTTCTGCCTCTATTAGTTGTAATCAAAAATAGGGTAAATACTGCTGCCAAGTGCCATCCAGTGGAAAATCAGGCTTATGAAAACACTACTGTATGTCATCATTTGCTTTATTCATTGCATCTGTACCTTGTGACTTCTTGATTTATTTTTCTCAAGAGTCAAAATGACCATGAAAGATAACTGTTTTGATGCAATTGGAAAGAAGATCCTAGAACTATTTCAGGAAGTGTTAAGAATTTTGGGATAAGCATGTTTGTCAAGAAAAGTAGTGTTCTGAAGGGGATTCATGGGAATGTATCTTTTACCACAATAGATCATTTTTATACTGAACATTTTATATGTGTCGGTAGGCACTGCTTGTAATTTGTCTCAACATGAACAAAATAAAAATAAAACTTGAAGTTGAGAACCACACTGATTATGACCCTTTGAAGGGCCCTTCAGTTAAAGTCAAAACATTAACTCTAATATGCTCAAAGGCATCAGAATGAGTGATTTAAAGTGAAGAGCACTAAGAAATCCAAATGGCTCATCTATTGACCAGAAGCCAATGCTCATACACGCTATCTTATTTATTTATACTTGCCCTTCTCCAAACTTCTAGGTGGCAAAAATTATAAATTAGTTCATTGTAAGTGAAGATGCTAAGGCCTCAATAGACTTTAATCTCTTTTTTCTATATCTCAGTCCATCCATCATAAAACAGACTAAATTATATAAATGAGTGCTTTAGCTCACTCAAAGACAATGTCATATAGCATTATTCTCATTCTGAGCTTCAGGATGTGACTTTACTTGTGTTGACAAGGGCTAACCAAATAGCTCAGCACACTAAAGCACCTGCTTAGGCAGAGCCCTAGCAGCCATGTTTCGAGTTTCGATACCTGGAGTGCTGTGCCAGCACCATTCCCAGGGGACAAGCTGAGACAGTGATGGAGACTGGATGTGATGGCACATGCCTGTAATCTCAGCACTTGGTAGATTAAAAAAAGGAGGATCACTACAAATCTGTAGCAAGACCCTGTAGACCCTGTTGTGTTGACAGAATATACCAAAAACTGAAATAGCCAAGTATGGGAAAAAGAGTAAAAATACTACAAGGATTCATACTTGTGCAGAAATTGTGACATACTGGAAAAAGAAAAGCAGGATGAGAACCACTAGAAAGCAGCTTCAGAACATCCTTCTATTAACTGAATCACCCCACAATTCTTACTTACCTTTTTTATTC
This sequence comes from Myocastor coypus, assembly GCA_004027025.1. NCBI lineage: Eukaryota > Metazoa > Chordata > Mammalia > Rodentia > Myocastoridae > Myocastor > Myocastor coypus. Next base: position 9,445 of record PVJA010013644.1, on the reverse strand, counting down.
TTATTTTTTTTTTAATATCGGTGGCAGAAAAGTGGCTAGGACAGCACAGGACTGGATAAGAGAGGTGGGCATGGGGAAGGAAGTACACTATGTTTATAGTTTATATGAATATTAATATACCTATTATACAAAGGATGTCACTTCTTTGCCAAGAGAGTAGCTAGCAGCACAAACAGATGGTTTTAAGAAGCAGACACAAGGAAGTGGAGTGTATATAAATATGCAGACTTGGAAGAGACCGTAGGTTATAAAGAGAACTTGGGGTGTGACTTTTCTTGCAGTCTTCTTTTATAGGAAGAATAAGATTTCTGCTCATACTGATTCTCTCCAAGAGTGGAGAGATATAATAACATTTATAACAGTTTTCACTCATTCTACATTTTCCCAGAAAAGAGACAATAAGAATTATTCATAAGACTGTAAGTACTAGATTAGGTTTCACAGAAGGCAAAAATGAAACGCACTTCCTCTTCTACTTTCTGTGCCTCAATTCACTAAATTCTCTTCCATTTTCTTACTGGCTACATAGGTATAGCCTAGAAAACAGCTGCCTATGCTACTGCCACTAGGATGATGAGGCAGACCTGTTGCATTAATCCATCTGATTTTGAAGACCTAGTCATAACTCTTTCTATAGGCCAACAGAGATGAGTCCTAAGGTTTAGATCTGGTAAGAGAAGTGAAAAACTGAAGACTAAGCCACATAATCCACTGCATGCTTGCCTGCCTATTAAAGCAGATTTATTTTTCTAACTACTGATTTGATAATATAATTAAATGCTAAGAAACCTAGAAGGAAATAAAGGTGAGTGGTATCATGAATGCCTAACAGTCTATTTTCAAGCAGTATCAGAGACCCGGAGCAGCGGGGCAATTTTCCTGAAGTTTTAATACAGTTGGGCCCAGAACTCAACAATCTTTGTTCACTACTTAACTCCTTCTATTACATTCACTCAAAACAACAACTAACAACTCTACATCTACCTAATTCAAGATTAATGTCATTTGTTTCTTGCCAGCAATTTTCTAAGAAGGAGAAAAAGTCATTTATTTCAATAGTAGTTGTTTACTCAAATATCACATGCATCCCAATTAGAAACTGAAATTTACTCCAGCTTGCAGAAATGGCAACTAGTTCAAAGCCACAGTTAAGAGCAACTTCACAACTCTGAAGCCACATAAGATGACCATACGCTGACTATATGATCAGACATCAACACTATCAGCGTATGAAACCATTAAAATATTAATTGAAACTAGCAGAAAATGATCAAAGTCCAACAATGAGACTCAATTACTATTTGTAAAAAGACCAACTATAAACAAGACATACCATATTTTCTGTAACCTTGCCATAAAAATGAAGAAAATCTGGTTTGATCATTTTCTGAAAGCTTTAGCCTATGACAATTAGTGTATATTTACATAAAATTCTATCAAATGTTATTGACCTATACAAGTCCACAATTGTCACATCTTCTTCGAAAACTCTCCTCCAGTGCTATTTACCTCACATTCACTTTTATGTAATATTAATATTCAATGCATTTCTTTTAGTTAATATTTTCCTGGGCTTTTTTCCTGTCCTTTATTTTCTCATTTCTCTGCCATTTCTTTATTTTTTAATTCATTTTAATGAGAACAAAGATAAAATTACAATGAAAGTTTCAAAACAGATTAGGACAGTTACAACAATTAATACATTGTATATTGCTGTCTTCATAGTAGTTATTCAAAGGACAGGATGTAGACATGATATCTTCTCTAAACAATATTATTAGTACAAAGCATTCTTCTCATTGAACTAAGAGAAAGTAGCTGCGTATCTATCCTATCTTGTACGTACACAAACACACACACACACACACACACACACACACACACACACACACACACACATTTCTCACCAGCAATAGCAGAAGTCCTTTATTTATATCCCCGGTGTTTGTTTTGTTTTGTTAGAGATGCATGTTCCCTTGCTATTAGAGAAGCTGTATTTGGAGAAGTCTTTAAAAGACTTTTTCATACTTAATGCCAGTCCAAATATAGGTACCTGAATTCAGCAAAATAACTCAATATAGTCTAACAGTCCATAATAGTAGTGAGTTACCAGCATAACTGGCAGTTGTCTGAAGTTGTTGACTTGAGCCTTTTACAGCTCAGCATATTGGTATAGCTTTACTTTTTATATTACATGATTATATTTTTCTGATGGATGGTTAAGACCAAGTTAAAGCAAGACCTATATAATTAAAAATATAACTTTTAGCCAGGCTTAGAGGTGCATATCTATAATCCCAGCACTTGGGAAGCTGATGCAGGAAGATCAGTGCAAGTTTGAGACCAGCCTGGGCTATGAAAGTGAGTTCAAGGCCTGAACTGCATAGCAAGACCTTGTCTCAAAAAGACAAAACAAAAAACAAAACAAAACAAAAAAAACCCTTTTTTTTTCATTAAAATTAATAAAACTAAAAAAAAAAAAAAAAAAGCAACTTTTGCTTTGACTGATAAGGTTAGTTAAATCCCCTCAGGATTTACCCTGGAACCCCAGATAGCATCTTGTGGATCTTTTGTCAGTGTCAGCCATCTGGATGTGTGGCAGTCATTGCTTGACCAATTCGCTCTCTGTGAAAGCCTGAATTTGTTATCTCTAGGTGATTCTCCTTAGGCACGCTATGTATCATCAATCACTTTCCTCTTTGGCACCATAAACTCCTTGATCAGAAAATTTGGGATACCACTTAGTTACAGGATGTCACAGCAGAGGTTCTTTTATGTCCTGAGTCCTCACTGACCTTCAAAGGCTATGGCCAAAATACTGGCTATCTTTTTAGCCCATCTTTCTCTCTAATTTTTGGTCAGCAAATCTTAGTTGTTAAACATCCAGAAGAGAAGTTTGCTGATATTATTATCCCACAACAGACGCAGTTAAGCTTAACATCACTATCTGTCTGAATATCACATACTATAGACATAAAACAAGACTGCTATTTTCCAACAACCATGGATGTTCTAAAATTTAAATACCTATAAATGTTAAAAAATTACATATTTTTACACAGACATTTAGAAATCAAACCATATTCAACATTATAACAGTACAATTCTGCTACATTTTGTTTTTCTTATCTCTCCTTTACTTTTATTGCCCTGTTTTTTACATACTTAGGAGTATAGCAATAATTGATATAATATTAAAAGCAGTATGCATTTAGAAGATCAAAAAGACAGGTCTTTTCAGCATGGTTTTAGTATTACACATTGCTGTCCGCAATACAGTTTCTTAGTTCACAAGTATGAACATATCAAGGTCTGAATTCTACCCATTAACTGTTCCTATCATTTCTTCAGTATATTTTTTAAAACTTGAAATTGAGACCTTTAATCTTTAATAGGAAATCTTAATGGTTTTCTTCTTTATGGAGATTTCCATTATGTTTGACTTATTTCTGTTGTTTGCTATGTTCTTTGTTTTCCTATACTTATCTACTGATATATTAACTAAATTTCTCATTTTTTTCTACAATTATGAAGATGATTCTTTAGCATTTATCCCCTTCAGTCACAATATTTATAAACAGTTTTATCTTTTTCTAATGTGGACTGAAGTTAATCAGTATCTTCAGTCTCCTTCAAACAAAAACCTAGGACCAGCAAGACAGCTCAGTGGACTAGCGCCTGCTTTGGCAAGCACAGGAACCAGGTTTGATCTTGTCTGCAGCATGTGCTGGCCCTAGCCCCAAGGCATGCTGAGCTTGTGATTGAGTCTCCATATGGTGGCACACACCTATAATCCCAGCACTAGGCAGGCCAAAAAATGAAAGGATCAGTATCAGCACAAGCTGCACAATGAGACCCTGTACCTAATACATGGGGGAGGGTGGGTTAGACCTAAACAACACATTAAGGCTTTTCCACATCTTTTTTTAGCGACTCCCCACTCCCACCCTATTTACTTGTTCAAATTCTTTCCTACTTGTTGTCTCTTTCTTAATCTTAGGTTTTCCTTTCTAATCTCTAATGTCTTAATCTTAATGTTTCCCTTCTAATTCTGTATTTTTCATTCATCCCTTAAAATTTATTATAATCTACTTATTATTTTCATCATTCTAGCAAAAATGGCCTGAACAAAGTCATCAATTACTTACTTGCCCAATCCAATGACCTTTTGGTAATCATAATCCTAACTAGAACAGGCCTCAGTATTCTTCACTGTTACTAATTTGACACAAAAAAATCTGCAAAATCAGTTTCTTGAGAAAATATCTTAGTTTTGGACATTTGAATTTGGATTACATGCATATAAGACATGAAAAAAAAAACTTCACAAGATAACTATAGACTATATATTATAAAGATGGAAGGGTTGAGAGTACATGTCAGGAAGAAGGTACAATAAGAGATACTGCTGAGAACAGAATTCTTAAGAGCATCAATATTTAGAGCAGATATTGAAAAGCTTACAAAAAGTAGTGGATAAAACATTCTGAATTTTAGAAGGAACATGAGGAATGAATAGCACTCAAGGAACTTTTCTATAATTTATTATGAAATCCTTAATGAATAGATTATCAGCTTCTTGAGGACAGAGTTTGTCTTTAGCAGTAATCAAAAAACCCACTTATAAACTGAATGCTCCCTGCAATATAAAACAAGTATTAACAAGTTTTCTTTCTAATTGTATTATGAATTATGGTTTAACAGTTCTGCCACCACAGCTTCACCCTTTCACATAATTAGTGAAATCTGGTTTATTTTTTTTAAAGAGTTTAAAATACATTTCAAATGGAGGTAGGACTGCCGCAGTGGCGGGCCCTGCGTTCCTTGGTGCATACTGGTGGGCTGCCGGCACTTGGCTTATTCTGAAAAGAGATCCCCATTATTTGGGCTTCAGCCTGAAGAATAACGCTTTGGCCATGAGATAAGACACTTTGGCCTAGTGTTGCCATGTAATAGACTGACTTCCCAAAATGTGTAGTGGACCCTGGGGTTTAGCTCCCAAAGTCAAGGGTCGCTGCTCACACTGAAAGAAGGAAACTTGGACGCCTGGGGTGGAGTGTTTAGGACTTCCATAGAGATGTGTTCAGAATGTTGCAGTGACACAGTCCACGGGGGAGGAAAAGAATGCAAGCTGTGGTTCAGGAGTGCTTTTAAACAAAGAGGAAAACTTTTGGACTAAGAGAAGACACAGATATCTGCAACTATGTGACTGTGAAAGAGGGGCAAGAGGTGTGTCTAGAGAAGGAGTCACGAACCCAGATACCTCCTGTGCAGGAGAAATATGAATGAGACTATGCCACCTGGGCTTAAGAGGATGGTGGTGAGAACCAGCCAGGCATGATGGCACACACCTGTGATCCCAGGAGGCTGAGTCAGGAGGAGGAACAAATTGAGGAGTTGGAGGGCAGCCTGCCTGGACTGCATTGTGAAGAAACCCTGTCTCAGAAAAAGAAAAAAGTGGGGGCCGAGGAGATAGATAGCTCACGGATACAAGTGCCTGCCTGGCAAGTACAAAGTCCTGAGTTCAATCCTCGGTTCCGCAAAAATAAAAAGAGGAACGGTTAAAAAAAAAAAAAATGTATGTAAAAATAATTAAAGAGTTCTTAAATTCTTAAAAAGCTTTAAATTCTGTTTCCTGAAGAATATAATTTACTTTAAAATCATTCTGAACTAAAATATATGTCTTCATACACTGATTCTGTTGCTTTCATAATTTTTATTCCCCGAGAAATTGTAAATAACGAAGACTCAATTACTAGGCACCCCCTAGTGGCAGTAAAATTAAGTTTTTTGTTTTATCTTGGGTTTTTTTGAGACAATGTCTCACTATGCATTTCAGGCTGGCCTTGAACTCACAGGGTGGCCTCAAATTCATAGTAATTCTCCTGCCTTGGACTTCCAAATGCTGGACTTAAAAACATGTACCACCATGTTCACCAAATTTTTTTAAAGAGCACAGTTGAAGGTATAGTTTTCTATGCCCATAATTCTCAACAAAACTTGAGATGGTTGGTTGGTAAACAATTTAAGAGTATGTTACTTTATATCTTTTATAAGTGAATTCACATACTGAAATTTCATAAATATTCTTGACAAAATAAAGTGAAGTAAGATAAGACAATGTCGTTTAAAGAGTATAAGACGATGGGCCAGGGAGACAGTTCTGCAGTCTAAAGTACCTGCTTAGGCAAACTTAGGCAATTGCAGGGACTACAGTTTGATCCCCAGCACCACATAATGCACCAGCCCAACCCCCAGGGTAGGCTGAGTGAGCCATGACATAAATAAAGTTAAAATAAAAAGAGCATAAGACAATTACAAAATTTTAAAAAATAAAATCGCATTTAGAAGACAACCTCCTCCCAAAATCTGCCTTCAACATAGCTTTGTATATTCTTGAATTCTTGAATATGGAACACTAAAAGTTTCCTAGAGAAAGTTATATAGCATGTGACATTATAAAAATAATTCAGAAATAACCTTGCTCTGTATTAGTCACTATAATGAATCAAATATAAACACAAGGAATAAAAGTTTATAGCTTTTATTTTTATATTATTGTGCAAATTTCAGGTCTCATTTAATATATCATCTAAATATAGAACATAGAGGGCAATAAAACACTCTTAAGACAAAATAAACTACTAAAAATAAAATATAAATTAATTAAATAAAATGAACCACTAATAGAGTATCAAATACAATTATGTCAGATTTAACATTTCAGTTTAAGGTTTCTACTATCATAAAAACATATGAAGAATTTGATTATGCAATAAATATACTTATTCCCACTGTGAGAACTGAAATCAATAACTAGCACCTTTATTCCAAATAGAGAAAATCTTTTCTATGCTAGTGCTAGGGACTGAGCTCAGGTTTTGCGCAGGCTAGGCAAGCCCTCTACTACTGAGCCATGCTGCCAACCAAGAGAAAAACTTTATAAAACCTTTATGTTAGTGTTATTCCACAGAGCTCACTGAATCTTCCCTAGAATTTTGCCTTCTTTCGCAATGAGCAACTGAAGTTCCAGTTATCCTTTACCTTACCTTTAACCTAATCCTTCCCGTGGTCAAGGAACCATTTTGAGCATTGTTAACATACTACTAGTATTTTGCTAAAGATTAGCTTTGGATAAGGTTCCAAAGATTATCTTTGGATTAATTTCACAAATTAATCAGGTATGGTGGCACATTTCTATAATCCCAGCACTCAGGAGTCTCAGGTAGGAGAATCATTGAGTCTGAGGCTAGTTTGGGCTACATAAGTAAGTACAAGGCCAGCAAACACTACATAATAAGATCCTGTCTGAAAAAAATCCCGCAACAACAAATTATTGAGATTCGATAGCCTGAAAACTGATGTACTTAATAGTTGTTGCTAAGTTAAACTTTTCATGAAACAAATTTAATTTTGATGTTTATACAGTTTAAAGCAACAAATTTCAATTGGGATTCTCACAAAATACAAACAACTTACCCAGCATGAGTAGATGATGAAGGTGGTGGCAAATCTGGTGTAAGAACATAAAGACTATTGTTTTTTGGCAAGTGTAATGATTTCAAGACCGTCTGCAAAAGAAAAAGAAAAAATTAATTATTACTATTTCTTGAAAAATTGGTAAATTTGCAATTTTTTAATTTTTTGGTAATTTCCTAACTGCAGAAGAATTCTCTAAATGCAGAAAAATCACTGAATCCAAGTAACTTTGTGTTACACATATGTATTACAAATTAGTACAAATCTGGATATTAAGATAAAATATTTCTTTAGCTCAAGAAAAGATACAAGTAAACATCACAACTGGAAATCATTAATTTCTTCACTAAAGAAATATATTCTTGGGAGTAAGAGGTGTTTCATTCCAGAATATTATACCAAAATTCAGCAATATAAGTTTTTAGAAATTGTTAAGAGTAAGGGCCGGGGAGATAGCTCAGTAGAATAAGCACCTGCCTGGCAGGCACAAGGTCTTGATTCAAACTCGTTACCACAAAAACAAAAAACAAAACAAAAAAAAGCCCTATGAAATTATTAGAACTAGAAAGCATCATGGTATAGCTGGGCATGGTGATGCACACCTGTAATCCCAGCACTTGGGAGGCTGAGGCAGGAGGATGAGTGCAAGTTCGAGACCAGCCTGGGCTACAAAAGTGAGCTCAAGGCCAGCCTGAACTGCATAGTGAGACCCTGTCTCAAAAAGACCAAAAAAAAAAAAAAAAAAAAAAAAAAAAAAAAAAAAAAAAAAAAAAAAAAAAAAAAAAAAAAAAAAAAAAACATAGAAAGAATAGCTAGCCGATTATTTTATGGATAAGCAGCTACAGCCTAGAGGTTACATAAGCTGAATAAGTTTTCCAGGAAGCTTTACTTTTACTTTTACTCTAAATACGTTTTCTGTTAATGTTCTGTTTATCATGACTAAATTACAGTTGGGTTATGTCTGACTTTCTATCTTAAATGTCACACAAATTTACTGAATTTCTTTACCACAAAACTCATATACATTTTAAACTCCCAATATGATAGTAAAGACTTCCTGAAGTACTTTTTCAAACATCAATATGTATTAGAAAACAGTTTACATCTTTACAACTCAGGAAATATACTTCTTCAACTGATTATTTTTCCATAGTGCACCCATCCTTTTTGTTCAAGGCAGCAGGCAGGGCTCAGGGTCTTTTAAATCATAGTGCTTGGCTTTGAACAAGGAATTCTCCCATCTCAGCCTCACAGAGTGCTGGGATTATAGGCATGTGGTACCACGCCCACCTTGAACATATTTTTTTTTTTTTTTTTAGGCAGGCTGGTCTCAAACTTACAGTGATCCTCCTGTTTCAGCTTGCTTCAGGTTTGGGTCTATAGGTATTTTTCCATCACCTTTTTTTTTGGAACCAGGGATCAAACTCAGGACCTTCTACTTGCTAGGCAGGTAGGTACCTGTGCCCCTGAGCTATCACCCTGGCCCCCTTCCACCACACCCATCTTGAAGTTTGTATTTTAATAAGAATAAGCAAAGTAAGTAACCTATGTGGTTGAATATTAGGATTTTTTTCTTCCATTTAAAGAGGAAAGGGATAAAGAATATGAGGTCAAAAATAACCTGTTGGAGATGCTTAGGACCATTGCCTAATTAATCCTATGTCTATATAAGTTCGTGGTTTTGCCCCTGCCATGCTTCCTAACTTTTCTGCTTGCCATCTCTTTGTTGTTTAATCCTTAAGCTCCTGATTGCCATTTAGCTATGCTATGCCTTTCCATTTTTATTACTTCCTTTGAGCTCTTACATGAAGGAGACTATGTGATATTTACAGATTAGGTCTGTTTTATTTCACTTCTGAGTATATATTCAAGATACATCCACTTATATTTGAAGGGTTGAGTTTATTATTCTTTATAGCTGAGTAATATTCCATTGTATTAATTTTTTTTTTTTTTTTTTTTTTTT
>PVJA010013643.1:0-49190 GCA_004027025.1 Myocastor coypus | reverse complement strand
CTCTGGTTTCAGTGTGAAAAAAATGCTAGGGAAGAACTGGATTATCCAAGGATGCACTGCATCTACTAGTCACTGAGGCTAGGGCCATGGGTATCATAGTATGCAATCCATCATATGTAACATGAGTAATGTGGCAGGGGATGGCTTCACAGTAAAGTGTGAGGAATTGTTAGATGCAGGGCGGGTAGGCATAGGGCAAATAAATGCAACAGATGTGCTATACAGAACGGATTCCTTACATATCTGAATGACAGCATGAGACATTGTAAAAGTGATAATACTGTCACTAAATAAAGTAGTTAAACTATTAAGTATTCTTTTGTTAATGATCATCTCAGTATAGATTAGCAGGAAAATTACATTTTTAGAAATTGATTTTTAACTAAAATTTTCCTAGAGAACAAGAGAATGAGAATAGCCCCAAAGAGAAAAGATGAGACTTTTAACTATTAGATGTTAATGTATATTAAAAGCTATGATAAGTAAAATATGATCCAGTCACTAAAAAGAAGATAGATTAATTGCATAGAATAACTCAGAAATAAAATCTAATATATTTAAGGATAGAACGTCATCGCAAAGTAGATTGTGTTCTTACATTTTGATAAGGGAACCCATTTTTAACCCCCTATTTTTTATGTTTTTAAATTACTTTTAATAAGAAATAACAATGTATAACAATGTGACAGTTTCAAAACATGTTAGTTGTACATTTCAATATTTGATACAATGCATATTGTTGTCCTATTAGTTATACAGAGCACAGGGTGTAGATCAGTGGTTCTCAACCTTTCTAATGCTGTGACCCCGCAATACACTTCCTCATGTTGTGGGGACCCCAAACCAAAAAATAATTTTGGTGGTTACTTCAAAACTGTAATATTGCTACAGTTATGATTCGGAATGGCTTTAGGCAATCCCTGTGTTTTGGTCATTCGATCCCTGCCGGGGTTGTTACCCACAGGTTGAGAACCGCTGGTGTAGATGTTATAATTTTTCAAATCATTGTTGGTACAACATAATTTCTTCTAATTGAGCAAAGAGAAAGCAGTTATGCCGGGCGTGGTGGCTCACGCTTGTAATCCCAGCACTCGGGAGGCTGAGGCATGAGGATCGGTGCGAGTTCGAGACCAGCCTGGGCTACAAAAAGTGAGCTCAAGGCCAGCCTGAACTGCACAGTGAGACCCTGTCTCAAAAAGACAAAAAAAAAAAGAGAAAGCAGTTATACGAATAATCCAGTGTTCAATAATCACAGAGGGTTATTGGTAAAACTGGCAATGTTGGAAGATGTTGATTTAAGCCTTTTACAGCTCAGCATTCTAATCTAGATTTCCGTTTTATGCCTTGTGGTTAAAATTTTTTGCTGGGTGGTTGAGGGCAAGTTAAAGCAAGACCTGTATAGCAAAACATGTAACTTTTGTATCTCTCAGTCAGATCTCATCAGGCTTTACTTTGGAACAATTCACCGTGTTTTGTAGAACTGTTGTCGGTGTCAGCCATCTGGATGAGTTACAGCCGTTGCTTGGCCAGTTTGCTCTCTGTGAAAGCCCAAGAGAATATTTTCTCTCTAGGTGACTCTCCTCAGGTACATTGTATACCTTCAATCCCTTTCCTCTGTAGCCCCATAATCTCCTTGAACAGAAAATTTGGGAAACCACTGAGTTATAGGATGTTATAGCACAGGTTCTCTTATGTCCTGAGTTCTCACTGAACTTGAAGAGCTAGGGCCAAAATATTGGGTATCCTTGTAGCCTTTGTTTTTCTCCAATTTTTGGTCTGTAAACTTATATTCATAACCATGCAGAAGAAAAGCTTAGTGATACTATTACTCTATAACATAGGCACTTGAGCATGACATCACTGTCTTTCTGAGTATCAAAAATCTTAGACTTAACTTGCAATTAGTATTTCCTATCAATCATTGATATTCTAATAAATCTCTACAGAATGTGATAAAAGCAGTTACACATATTACACATTTAGAAATCTAAGTATATACAAAATTATAGCTAGTCAATCCTACGGCATTTTTCCTAGTCTCTCATTCTCATTTAATACCTTTTTTTGTTTTCAGGTAGGACAACCATTTACTTGAGAGAGAGAGTGTAGCAGTAACTGAAATTACAGTAGGAGTAGCACACATCTAAAAGACCAGAATGGCAGGCATTCAAAGCATAGTTTTAGTGTTACACATTGCTATTCTCAGTGTCAAAAACATTTTTTTTTTTAGAATTTTTTATTTTATTTATTTTTTTCTTGTTTCAGAACCCTTATTTATCCATTCACTCGTTTTTATGGCCGGCTCAGTCCCCCCCATCCACCCAGGGCAGGGCTGGCGCAGCATGTGGTGCCGGGGATCGAACCACCATCCCCAAAGCCACCCATCCTTTCCCAAGCAGGCGCTTTAGATCACTGAGCCATCCCGCCGGGCCCTCAAAAACATTTTGGATGTTCCTAGGATCATTATCTAATTTATCCTATGTATATAAGTGCATGGCTTTGCCCCTGCCATGCTTTCTATCTTTTCTGCTTGAAGTCACTTCATTATTTAACCCTTAAGTCTTTGATTTCCATTCAGCTGTGCTATGCCACTCCATTTTTATTTCTTCTTTTGAGATCTTACACTAGGAAGACTATACGATATTTACACATGTAGGTCTGGTATATTTCACTTATGAGTATATGTTCAAGATATAGCCATTTATATATGAAATCTTCTAGTCTATCATTCTTTATAGCTGAGTAATATTCCATTGAATAAAAATACCACATCTTTTTCTACCATTCTTCACATGATGGTCATTTTGGTTGTTTTTAAGATTTGGCTATTACAAGTTGTGCTGCTATAAACATAGGCACACAGATATCACTATGGTATGATGTTTTCAGTTCTTTTGGGAAAATTCCCAGTAGGGTGATAGCTGGATTGAATGGGATTTCCAGCTCTAGTTTTTTAAGGAGTCTCCACACTGCTTTCCACAATTGTTGCACCAATCTGTATTCCCACCAGCAGTGGAGAAGTGTTGCTTTTTCCCCACAGCCTCTCCAACATTTGTTGTTGCTTCATTTCTTTATGAAAGCCATTCTTTGTGGGGTGAGGTGGTATCTAAGTGTTGTTTTGATTTGCATTTTATGAATGGCTAGTGAAGTGGAGCATTTCTTCGTGTATTTATAGGCTTGTTGAATTTATTTCTCTGAGAAGTGTGTGTTCATCGCAGATGCTCATTTCTGGATTGCGTCTTAAATTTTGGGACCCTAATGAGTTTTAGTTCTTTATAGATTCTAGATAGAAGACCTTTGTCTGAATACTTATTAGTTAAAATGTTTTTGAAATTTGTGGGTTGTCTTTTCACTCTGTTGGTAATTTCTTTTGAGGTACAAAAACTTCTTAGCCAGAGGAGGTCCCATTTGTTGTTTCTTTCAACTGTCAAACGTGCATTTTTATTTTTGTCCATAAATTTTTGCCTACCCTAGTGTCTTCAAGATTTTCTCCCACTTTCTCTTCTAGGAGATTTAATGTTCACTTTTAATACTTAGATCTTTAACACATTTTGACTTTAGTTTAGTGCATGGTGATAGGACTAAGTCATGTTTTAGTTTTCAGCATGTGGAGAGCCAGTTTTTCCAGCACCATTTGTTAAAGAGGCTACATTTCTTCCAGTAAGCATGTTTGGCCCCTTTGTCAAGATAAGGTGACCGAGTGTGTTTGTATTTGCTTCTGCATCTTCTAGTCTATTCATTGATCCTCAGGTCTATTTTTCTTTCTTTTTTCTTTTTTCTTTTTTGCCAATACCATGTTGATTTTCTCACTGTATCTTTGTAGTATAACTTTAGGTCAGCAATTGTAATGCCTCCTGCCTTGTCTTTGTTGCCCAGGATTGACGTTGCAATTCTAGGTCTTTTTTGGTTCTAAATAAATTTTAGGAATGATTTCTCCAGGTCTGTGAGGTATGTTGATGGTAGTTTGATAGGTACTGCATTAAATCTGTGTCATAATTTAGGGAATGCGGCCATCTTCACAATGTTGGTTCTTCCTATGCAGGAGCAGACAATATCTTTCCATTTTCTGAAATCTTCTAGGGTCACTTTCTCATTGGTTTAGGTGCTGCATGAGAGTATTAATTTGTTCCTGTTCTGTTTTCTTAATGTGTGAGTTCCGAGCTATAAATTTCCCTCTAGGAACTGCTTTTATTGTATCCCATAAATTCCAGTAGGTTGTGTTTTAATTTTCATTAAATTGTAGATACTTTTTAATTTCTTGTTTAATTTCATCTGTAACCCACTGGTTTCTAAGAAGGGTGCTGTTTAATTTCCATGTAGTTGTTGGGTTCTTGTGATTTCTTTTGTTATTTATTTTCAGTTTCATTGCACTGTGGTCAGATAATAGACATGGGATAATTTCTGTTTTCTTGCATATACTTAAGTATGACCTATGCACTAATATGTGGTCTATTTTGGAAAATGTCCTATGTGCAGCTGAAAAAAATGTATATTCAGAAGTGGTTGGGTGGAACACTCTGTGTATGTTCACCAAGTCTAGTTGTTCCAAGTTCTGGTTCAGTTCTGCTACTTCTTTGCTAACTTTTTGTCTGCTTGACCTATGTTTTTGGGATAAAGGGGTCTTAAGAGCTCCTGTGCAGATGGTGACATTGGATATTAGATTTTTCATGTCCATTAATATTTGTCTTATATAACTCAGTGCTCCCATGTTGGGTCCATATATATTTATGAGTGTTACCTTTTTGTCTTGAATTTTTGCCCTGACCAGTATGTAGTGACCTTCTTTATTTCATTTGATTAATCTTGGTTTGAAGTTTAGACCATCTGCAAACAGGATTGCTACCCTTGCATTTTTTTTTTTTCAGGTGCTGGAGAATGAAGTATTGTTTTACATCCTTTCACTTTTAACCTATGAGTTTCTTTAGGAGTTAAGTGCATTTCATGTACACAGTATATTGTTGGATTTTGTTTCTTTATCCACTCTGCCAGTCTGTTTCTTTTAGTTGGAGAATTGAGTCCCTTTACATTGATAGTTATAATTGAACTGTATTGACTTATGATTGACATGTCTTTTACTTACTACTGTTTACCACTTTTTCTCCTGTATTTAATTGGTTGCCCTATTTGGTAGGTTCTTTCTGTTCTCATTTGTGGGGTTTGGGTTGTTTTGGTTCTTCTCTGAAATATTTTTTAGTAATCTGTGTAGGATTGGCTTTGACATCATGAAATTCTTTAGTTGCCTCTTTTCATGGAATCATTTCTCTTCTCCCTCATACTTGAAACAGAGTTTTGCAGGGTATAGCGGTCTGGTCTGGAATTTGTTTTCATGGAGGACTTGAAGCACTCTGCTCCATGCTCTTTTTGACTTCATGGTTTGTGAAGAGAAATCTACCATTATTCTGATGGGTTTTTCTTTAAATGTGATCTGTTTCTTGTCTCTAGCAGCTTTTAGTATATTATTCTCCTGCTGGATTTCTGGGATCTTGACTCTTTTATGACTGGGTGTGTTTTTAGTTGGGTTGGTGAGATTTGGAGTTCTGTATGCATCAGTTAACTGAATGTCTGATTGTTTTCTCATATGGAAGTTTTCTGCTATTACTTCTGCCCATATTCTTTTTATGTCCTTTGTATTGTATTGACTCCTTTCTCATTGATTCCTATTAATCTCACATTGTTCATTTTTGCATAATCTTGCGGATGTCAAATTATTTTTCCTTCATCCTAGTTGTTTTTTAAGAGATCCTTTCTTACCTTTTTCACTGGCCGCGACTGTGTCTTCAATGTCTGAAACTCTATCCTCACTTTTGTTTATATGGTTTTGCCAGCTTGTGATTGAGATTTTTATTTTCTTGTATATCTCTTTGAAACTTGTTTCATGCAATCTATTTCTTTCCTATATTGCTCAATCAGGGAATCCATCATTTTTCTATTCTCCTCCAGTTTTTTTTTAATCAATGTCTTCTTAGTAGCCTTTAAGTTTTTCATCATAGTTATCCTTTCTTTCCCTACTGCAGGGATGATTTTTGCTCTGATCTCTCTACCTTTCTGCAGTTATTCCCCTACTTTAGATGTTATTATATTAGAGATGTCTCTTTTTTACTTCAGAGGTTAGTTCTGTCCTGACTTTCTCTGTACATTTCGAGCTCTTTTGCCACTTCAGATTCTCCTAATTCATGCATTTCTTTTTTACTGCAGATGTTATCTTTGATCTGAGTTCCTCTATATGTTTCTGCACCTGTCTGCCTACCAGAGATGCTACCCATTCAGAGATTTTGGCTGCCTGATTCCTGTTTTCTATAATGGTACTGTCTCCTGTATTTGTTCTGCGTGGACTCCGCCCTGAGAGTGCATGTTGCTCCCTCTTTTTGTCATTTTATATGAACTCTACACTTTAGTGAACTTATGCTGTTAGCCTCTATCGAAATTTGGGTCTGGATCCACCAATCTTAATCCCTTCCAGATGTGCCTGGCTGGGTCTGGCTGCTGTGCTCAACTTCTTCCTGCTGCAACTGGGTGAGCAGGGGCTGGGTTCTGGTGGCTGGCAGCGCTGGGGCGAAAGTCTAAGGAGAGGTCCTGCCTGGGCGCAGGCCCGAGTTGGTCAGCCTGGGTGGGCGGGGGCTGGGTTCCAATGGCTGGTGGTGTGGGAGTGTAATCTAGTGGGCAGTTCCTACTTAGACACAGGTCCCGGTCAGTCAGTGTGGGTGATCAGGAGTCTGGTTCCGGTGGCTGGCTGCGCTGGGGTGCCCACTGCAGGAGAGATCCTAGACAAGGCCCAGGTCAGTCAGCGTGGGAAGTTTAGCCCCCTATTATACATCATATGAAGTTAAATGGTCCCATCTCTTCACAATAACATGAGCTAGAATTCCTGATGAGTTTCTAACACCAAAAATTAGAATATTAGAAATAACAAAAACAGGGGCCTGGCGGGATGGCTCAATGATCTAAAGCCCTGCTTGGGAAAGATTGGGCAGATTGAGAGACCGTGGTTTGATCCCCGGCACCACATGCTGCGCCAGCCCTGACCTTGGGGTGGGCTGAGCTGGCCATAAAAATGAGTGAATAAGCAAACAAAGGTTGTGAAACAAGAAAATAAATAAATAAATAAAAAATTAAAAAAAAAAAAAGAAATAACAAAAACAGTATCTATATAACTAATTTAAGAACATTATTGATTTTTTGTTCTGCAATTATTGTCTTGTTTTATTGAGTACAGAGCTTTTTATCTGGGTTTTAGTGCATTCATTTTGATTCCTTTTTACCCCAGCTCCACTTTTCCTGCCCACCAGGAGTTTTGGGAAGCGTGTTTTGTTCTTTAAAAGGTGGAGGATGACTGAAAACCTGAGTCACCAATATTTTGAGGACCAGTGAGTGTTTCCATTAATGTTTTCTCTGTCACTTTCCAGGGAATTAAATCACTTTCCTTCTCTGGGTTTTGTAGGACTCTCAATTCTCAGCTTTAAGCCAGCCTTTTCTTTATATGTTTTTGTAGAGAACAAAGGTAACAGTCACTTGTCAGCCTGAATGGAATTCCCACATCCCTCTGGGCTCTTCCTGCCAGCAGTGTACCAGGCTGCGTCTATTAGCCACACTACAAAATGAATCTACAGTTGCTTCTAATTTATTCACATCCCACACTCTTGCCTTCTTATTATTTCTCAAGCCCTTAAACTTACCTTGCATTATTCATTTTCTCCTGCAGTCCAAACTTCCTTTTAAAAGTACAAACTGCTTCATGCAAAAGACACAAAAAAGGGGAAATAAAGTAGTGATAGACAAGATGAATCTTGTTTTATAAATAGCTGGGTACGTTTTGTATTCAAAAGTGCAGGACATTCTGCTTTGTCTAGTATAGGGGTGTGTTTATATGCTTCTACATAAAGTACAGCTTGTATAATATCACATAGAACTCTAGATTTGGGAAAGGAGGCTTTTGGGTCAAAACAGTGTGAGTTTTGAAATGTATGAGATGGGTTGTTTGATCTCCTGGAGTCTTAAAATCTTAATGCTCAACAATGCTTCAGTAATACATTAGAGAGTAGCTTTAATGAGTGAATAAAGTAAAAGAGGACAAAGCCCAGTACCTGAGAAGTGCTAACCAATGTCACCTCGGAATCTGAGCCCTTGTTCTCTCGATTAGGCTACTGGTGTAGATGCTGCTAGCAGAGTTTATGAGTCTAGAAGATTTAAAATCAGTCTGGAGGGTTTATGGAGTACATGGAAAATTGTCTTTGTGAAGAGAAAGGAGAGAATTTATGACACAGACAGGGAGGAGAGAATAGGAGAGGTGAATATGTGAGATGCTAAATTAGGAACAAGTCAGGGGAGAGAGGAAAGCTGGAGTGCAGAGGGGAAGGCTGGGGAGGGGGGTGCGCCAGCGCTGCGGTGAGGTGGCGTGGACTGGATGGAGCTGCTCCTCCGCTGCACCTGCGCCACATTAATTTTGGTGCCCTGAAGGCTTAGTTTACTTAGGATTTCCCTCGTGGGGTTTTCAGGATTATTGAAGAAGACCCATGTGGCTCTGTTTCCATATTTTTGCCTCTGTTTAGTCAGAAGCATTTCATGCTTTGCAAATCAGCTTAAAATAAATCAGAGTGGAGAAATTCTTATTTTTCACTTTGTCAGAGCAGACCTTTCAGTGCCCTTAGACAGTATTCCCCCTACGTTGTGGAAAATCAGAGGAAGAAATCTTGTCTACCTTCTCAGAGTTGGAAAAGTTTGCTCCATTAGGCTCCCACCCAGCTGAGTTGAGAAAAATCATTGTAGACACCAGTTGTGGTCAAAGCAGTAGGGAGGAGAAGCGGGTGGGATGCAGGCTGCATTTTCTTAGACGTAAACACGGGATGGATGCATACTGGGCACCTGCTAGGTGGCCTTTACTTCTTCTACACCCTATTTTCAAACTCTGGGTACATTTGTTTCTCTCAATTTCTGCCCTGGGATTCTTTAATTATGTGGAAATTTCTCCATACCCATGCATAGGTAAATCCAAGGAGTTCAGGGAATTAATATTTATTGAAATTAAACTTGACAACTAGGAATGATGGCTTGCAGAAAAATCTTCCATTTGTCAGAAGGGTAATTTTGAACATCATTCAGACTTCTATGGAGACAGTGCGCAGGAAGGAACAAATGAAACATGGTAAGCAGGCTTAGCACTGGTGAGACGGAAAACTTTCAGTGAGTTCAGCATCAAAGCCATGTCTAACAATCCCATATCTGGTCTTTCAGTAATTAGAGGAGGTGGACGATGACTTAGAGGTTGTGAGACCAGAATGGGAGGTGGATGAGGACATTGATTCTGCATTGCTTGGTGTGTACTTCAGGAGTTCCCCGGGGTGGGAGCACTCTTCCTGGGAGGTGGGGTCGGTGACTAAAAAGGGGGGTATGCCAAACACAGTGGCAAGAGTTGCTAAGACATGTCCAGCACATATATGCAGGACAAATGTGAAAGCGTCACAATTCAAAAACCTAGAGACATAGCTAAGATGTCCAAAGTAGTGATAACAGTTTACCTCATGTGTATCTTGGTTTCCCTGGGTATTTTCTGATTAGCTATTGCTGCCCTCTTCTGATTTCTAGAGTCACTTTCAAAATAAATTGTTGGAACGAGCCCTTGTTCCCACTTCTGCCTTCTGGAAGAAAGCTCCAATCCTATGCTGAAAGTATTCCTATTGTCCTCCAAATATCCAATTTCTGTCCTACAGGTTATCTGACTATGAAGAAATTGCCCTGTACACCTGTATGAGTAGCCCCAGGAAGGCCTTATTTCTCTGTATAAGGTGTTGTTCTATATGTATTCTCTCTTCTTAAAGTATTTCCTGTTAAACATATTTTTTACCTAAAATTGTTCAAACTATTTTGCCCTTTAAAATAGTTCATTTGTTAATTAATACAGTCAGAAAATACTTCTCCAACTCCTGCCAAATATTATCATGGTTCATACCGATATAATTCAAATCCAGCACCATGTTCTATATACATTTCCTTGTATTGATGTAAAAGTTCTTGTTCCCAAAACTCTTAATAGTTGCTAATTTTCCTTTTTTAGTCTCTCTCTCTCTCTCTTTCATGCAGGGTGTCACTATGCAGCTTGAATTTGTAGTGATCCTCCTGTTTTTAGCCTCCCTACTGCTGGGATTACAGGCATGTGCCACTACACCCAGACTCAATCACTAGCTCAGTGTGCCTGGGGAGTGGGGCCTGCGCAGCATGGGGTGCCGAGGAGCAAACTCTGGCCCCTGTGCTTACCTAGCCAAGCACTTAGTGTACTGTGCTATCTTGCTGGCCCTAATAGTTGCTAATTTTCTGATTCATATACTGTGGTTTGGATTTGAAATGCATCCTCAAACTCATGGGTTTTTGGAAAATGTGACTTGATCACAAGGGCTACAACTTCCTCTAGTGTGTTGCTTCTTTATAAGATCATAGAAATGCTGTGAGCTATAACTGGTCTCTGACCCCTTCTTCTCTGTCTGTTTCCATCTCCCTCAATCACACCCTGAGGAGAGTAGATTCCCTCAGCCACACCTTCTGCGATATTTCTGCTTTACCTCAGGCCACAGTACAGAACCAACTGACCATGGGTTCAAATATGGGGGCCCAGCGGGATGGCTCAGTGGTCTAAAGTGCCTACTTGGGAAAGCTTGGACGGCTTCAGGGACCGAGGCTCGATCCCCGGTACCACATGCTGTGCCAGCCCTGCTCTCGGGGCGGGCTAAGCTGGCCATAAAAATGAGTGAATAAACAAACAAAGGGTCTGAAACAAGAAAAAAAAATAATTAAAAAACCCAAACAAAACAAAATAAATCCTTTCTCCTGTGACTTTTTTTTCTTTTTTTAAGAAATTTTTTATTTTTTTTTTTCTTGTTTCAGAACTTTTGTTTGTTTATTTATTTATTTTTATGGCCGGCTCAGCCTGCCCTGAGGGCAGGGCTGGCGCAGCGTGTGGTGCTGGGGATCGAACCGCGGTCCCTGCAGCCACCCAAGCTTTCCTAAGCAGGTGCTTTAGACCACTGAGCCATCCTGCCAGGCCCCTGACTTGTTTTTCTCAGGTACTTGGCAACAGTTAATGAAAACTAACTCATGCACCCTACTATGTAGTGACACAATTTACAATTACTCTTGTGCTTACTGCTGATTGCAGAGTGCCCCAGTGAAAGCTAAGCCTTCTCTGCAAAGTGTGTGCATGCATGCACTTAATCTCTTTGAAGATGTACCACATTTAAAAGATACTTGAGTTAATTCATCATTGTCTTCAATGATGGTCATTGCTAAATTGATATATATTTGTTTATGTTGGGGCCTGGCGGGATGGCTCAGTGGTCTGGAGCGCCTGCTTGGGAAAGCTTGGGCGGCTTCAGGGACCGCGGTTCTATCCCCGGTACCACATGCTGCACCAGCCCTGTCCTCGGGGCGGGCTAAGCCGGCCATAAAAATGAGTGAATAAACAAAGAAAGGTTCTGAAACAAGAAAAAAATAAAAATAAAAAATTCTTAAAAAATATATTTGCTTATGTTTCTGTTTATTCAATTTTAGGATTTTTAAAAATTCCCTGTTGGTTTTATTTTGACTACTAAAACATTTACACTATTGAGTGGTAAGAACTATATACAGATGCACAGTGGCTCTAGAGCCTGATCTCCCTAATCCAACCCCATCCTACACAAACTATGTAACCATTTCTATGGGTTTTAGTCTATTTCTCTTACTGCTTAGGGGCATGGTAGTCCAGCATCCGAATGCAATATGGCTCATCCCAGTGGCTGCTAGATATAGTTAGGTTAATTATAGGAAAGTTTCTCAGGAGTGAGAAATGTTGATTATGGCCAGGATGGGGATTAAGTGTTGCTAAAGTATACTTAAAAAAAA
The DNA here is from genome assembly GCA_004027025.1 of Myocastor coypus. Lineage (NCBI taxonomy): Eukaryota > Metazoa > Chordata > Mammalia > Rodentia > Myocastoridae > Myocastor > Myocastor coypus. The sequence goes on along the minus strand of PVJA010013643.1, from coordinate 37,322 downwards.
AAAAAAAAAAAAAAAGTGACACACTTATAAAAAGCGTGTATCAAAGATCTTGCTTAACTCATTAATTAATGATGAAACCAGTAAGAAATCAGGTCTGATGGTGCATTCCTACAATTCTAGTACCTGGGGAAGCTGATGCAAGAGGATCTGAAGTTCACTTTCTACCTTGAGAATTTAGAGACCCTGTCTCTAAAAAAATAGAGGATGGGGTGCTGAGGATGTAGCTCATTGCCACCACCCTGAGTTCAATTCCCTGTACTGCAGGAAAAAACCCTCAGGTATTACAACTGGTTAGGGAACCCAAAGAGCAGACAACTGTGGAAGACATTAGGAATGCTGAAACCAATTCTCTTAACAGACCTCAAACTGTTAAGATTTATCAGTATCTACAGGGGATTAATTAGTTGCATTCCATGGAACATAGGTTATATCTCCATGGGCAAGAATCATGTGTATTACTAGTGGTTTTCTCCAATTTATGCTAGTGAAGACACAAGGTAAGGAAAAGGGGAGAGAGTCGAGGTGGCTGAGTTAGACAGGATACCCACTAAATATTTTTTGCCCATTTCAAACATTTTAATTTTTTCACAGGGTTTGTCAAGGGGATACTGGGTACTGACTACTGGCTTCAGTCTGAATTAGTCAGCGGCTGGCTTATATGTTTTTGCCTCTTGCAAGCTCCTTGAGTACTAGAATGATGGAACAATGGCTTCTGTGTGTACTCAAGTATTGAGCATAGAGCTCCGATGTGCTCACCACTATGCCAGAGTTACGGACTGTGTGAATTGAGGGACTCATTTTCCAGGCAGAAACCCATTCAGAATTTTTCCCATTTTGTCTTGTGTTTTTCACCTGAAATAGGCTATTATCAATCATTTCCCTTCTGGAAAAGATTAAAAGAGATATAAAAACTTTCCTAAGAGTGGCCGTATTCCAGCAGTGTCCTGGACCTCTCTGGGCTTTCTGCCTTAGGGCCAGGGTATAGGTGAGACTGCATGAATGAGCCCTGATAGTTGAGCTCTTGTGGATGAGTCCTGAGTTCTACTTAATTACAGCTTATGTCAAATGAGATAATGGCTGTGACACTCCAGGACAGAGATGATTTTGGTATTTCCCTCTTTTTAAAACTTTTAGTAGTATTTTAGATTTCTCATTTATATTTGAATTTACTTAGCAACATTTTTTTCCCAGTCCAACATGCTGTGGAAAGTTTTCTCTCAGTCATGCATGAGAGAATTGTTTACTAAAATGCAAAATTCATATATTCACCATTTACATGTTTTCTATTCAAGAATATAGAGAGAACTTTCTAGAATGCAATTCAATCTATAGGCAAAAGGCTGCTCGGCCCCAGCAGCTTCTGATGGTATCAGTGTGCCTGGCTGCTCAAACTGAAGCTTCTATCTTTCTATCTTTTTTGACATTTTTCTCTTCTTTATCTTTGTAGCCAGTTAGTCAGTGACGTCCTGCTGATCCTACTCTGTCCCCTATCAGAAGCACCAATTCCTTTGTCTCCAATGCCACTGGCCTTTTCTAGCCCCCACATTTTCTCATCACTTGCCCTCTTGCACATCTGCCTCCTTCCCAGCTCCTAAAGTCTCACTTTATGTCAACATCAGTGATTGTCTTTTTCTCTATCCTGTTGGGACAAAATACTCAACTCCCACAATTTAAAGCAGAAGAGGCTTATTTTAGCTTTTGTGTTTGAAATTTTAGTCCTTGCATGGTGGGCCCCAGGGTAGCTAAGGATGGTGGAAGCCCCCGGTGGAGGAAAGGTGCTTGCTTCATTACAAACAGGAAGCAGAGAGCAAAGAGAGCAGCTCTTCCGGGAGAGAGGCCCTTCTAGGCCACACCCCAGTCGTCCACGTCCTCACACCAAACTCTCACAACAGCAACCCAGCTGCCTTATAGACCAGCCTCCTAAACATGGGAGGCTGTGACAGCTCTTTTGATTTAAACCATGACACTGATTTCCAGATTTTTTTTTTTTAAACAAACACCCTCCTTTTCTTTGTAAGCTGACAAAGCAAAACAAAAGTCATAAACAACCACATAGGGTGGGGAGGGACAACCACAGGGGAATAACTGTTCTTGGAGCTCCCACAGGTTAAAAGAAACCTCAGCTATTTCCATTTTCTTTACAGTTTCTCAGAGTATTAAGAATGAAAGAGATGCCCAGACAGGGTATAAGAATTGTGTTGTTTTAACTGTTCTCATTTAACACATTTTACAGAAGAAAAATGCAAAATAATTAGGCTTTGTACAGACATTGGTTTTTTATTTATTTATTTATTTTTTGGTCTTTTTGAGACAGGGTCTCGCTATGCAGTTGAGGCTCGCCTTGAGCTCACTTTTGTAGCCCAGGCTGGTCTTGAACTCTCACCAATCCTCCTGCCTCAGCCTCCCGAGTGCTGGGATTACAGGCGTGAGCCACCACGCCCGGCAACATTGGTTTTTTAGATCAGTGTATTCACCAAACAACCAAAGACCTCAAAGGTGTTTATTTGCCTCAGATCAAGAAGTCTGGAGGTTGGGGAGACCAGGGAAGCTCTTCGGTTATCAGGGACATATGTTCTTCCCACTTGTTGTACATGTACAAAGAGGCAGGTTTTTATCACTGCAGAGTTACAAAATAGCTGCTGAAGCTATAGCACCACATCCACATTTCAATACGAATGATGAGCAGGGAAAAGAAAGATAAAGTTTAAAGGGGAAAAATTGCTTTTCTCCTATTATTTACTTAAATTTTTTTAAAAAAATCTTTTATTTATTTTTTTATTTGGTACAAGGTCTTGCTATGCATCGTGGACTCATAGTGATCCTCCTGTCTTAGCCTCCCCCGTGCTGGGATTACAGGTGTGTACCACCATGCTTGTTTTTGGTGGCTGGCATTGTGGCATGGCTTGAGGTACAGGGGACCAACCTTGGCCCTTGCATTTGCCAGGCAGGCACTTAGACCCTTGAGCTATCTCACTAGCTCCTTACATTATTATTATTATTATTATTATTATTATTAAGGAAGGGACATTGGCCTCAAGAGTTTCTGCTTAGATTTATTTCATTGGGCCAAACTTATTGCACAAAATTAGCTTCAGCAGCAAAGAGGGAATAAGAAATCCGGTGTACTGTCTCTCAGCCTCTTTAGAAGAGGAAGGTTGAGGACTGGGGAGAGCTTGGCAGCACAGGCACCTGCCTGGTAGACTTAAGGACCCAGATTCAATCCCTGCTATTGCATGCCTTTCAGGCCTGGGAACCCAGGCACACTGTGCCTACCCCCAAACCAGGTGTCGTGGTGCATGCCTGTAATTCCAGTGCTGGCAAGGCTGAGACAGGAGGATCACTATGAGTCCAAGCTGCATAGCGAAACCCTGCCTAAGTAAATACATACATACATACATACATACATACATACATACATAGAATAAAAATAAATAAAAAGAGGGAGGCAAGTGAATTGGCATCTGGGAATGAATGTTAAGTACTTCCTGTTTACAGCCTGTACCACAGATTCATGTCTCTGTAGTTCTTGGTAGTATGTCTGGAATCATCTTGATGTGTTCATTTGGGACTCCTGTGAAGAGCTGGCTTCGGTCTCATGATCCCTCTGAATACAGATGGAGGAAATGGTAAAGAAACCATCACGAATCCATCCGTGCTTGTAAACGAATTCACTGCTTACCAATCACATCTGTGTACTCTTAACTCGCACAATATGTTTTGTCCATGTACTGACTCTCCGCACACGGAAAGTAAATGTTATGTACTAGATAGGTACTAAAAAATAAACATAAATAAAAAGGGCTGGAGATGTGGCCAAGTGCCGAAGCCCTGGGTTCAGTTCCTAGTAGGGAGACAAAAGCTAGCTCAACATACGTGTTACACTTTGAAATTTCACCAACAGATCATGTGCCTGGCTTCCAGGACATCCTCTGACCCCTTCATATCTTTCCTTGTTCCTCACGGGGCCACTGTTCCATGGTAGTCTCCATTCTGGGACACAGATGTTACTATGAATGAGGCTAAAAACCGTTTGGTCTTTTTGCCTATAGGAGAAGTTCTAAAATGACCAGCATTTTAGTCAAGACACCTTCCAAGGGCTGGCCAGATAGCTCAGTGGACTAAAGCATCTGTTTAGGCAGAGCGCAGTGGCTGGGGTTGGGTTCAATCCCAGGCATGCTGAGGGTGACTGAGACTGTGCGTGGTGATGCATGCCTGTAATGCCAGCTCTTGGGAGGCAGAAACAGGAGAATCACTATGAGTCCGGTCTGTGTAATAAGGCCCGGTAGACCTTGTACTAAATACATTAAAAAAAAAAAGGCACTGTCCAGTTGGCCCTGCACACTGCATGCTGACCTCTCTTGGCCTCTGGACTTCGCGCACTGCTCTTAGCACTGACCTGTCTTCCTGCTGCTCCCCACCTGCTGGAGAAGCTGTTCTTGCTTCAGGTCTACATCACATGTTGTCTTCTGCATCACTTTGAATCCTCCCAGGTGAACCCTCCTTTGGTTCCCAGGGTGCCAGTTGTCCCTTAGTTATGGTGTATCTCCTACTTTTTTTGATTGCTTGGAGGTCAAACTCTAAGTGCATTTAAATCAAGCCTATGGTAGGAATGATAAATAGCACTCTCTCAGTAGTTGCTTTCAACTTTCATAGCGTTATTCCTCACTCATCTTTCTTTTTTAGGGCCTGGAAGGGAACCTGAAACAGTGAGGAAATTAAATATGTGTTTGTAGAACGAAAAATGGAGGGACAAAGGGAAATGTACAAGGTTATTGTAAGGCTTTGCTTGAGATGAACTTTAAGAACACGGGCTGCTGCCCTGGTTCTTCCTGGAGCGACGATATGCATTAACAAAGAAGAGATCTTTGTTAACACAAAACCAGACCTTCGTTAATAAGACCGGATCACAGTGAGGTATATATTTCAGGCTTTTAACAAAGCTGTCATGAATTTCAGGGGTTTGAGGCATCTATTTCCTGTCACCAGTGTGCTCAGTATTTAGGTGGACCCTGAAGGGTGGGGTCAGTCTTGGGATGGTCATTAGAAGAATCACTTACAGATCCACAGGTGTCCACGGTGGAGGTTTGGGGAAGCTTTGAGCTCTTCATTTGGGTGTGAGGTTCTTTGATCTTAGCGGCACATCCGGGGTGATTTCTTCTGAAGCGTCTCCATGGACACACAGAACTGCTCTGCACCCTCCTGTCACATGCATGATGCCAGCCAGCAGCCACTGCCTCTTCCACTTCTCTGCACAGTGTTCCTGTCCCACAAGGAGCCTCTGCGTGAGTGGAGACATAGTGTCCCCTCGGCACAGGTGGCAAAAAAGAGCTCCTCACCTCGCTGTGGACGGCAGCTACTCCACGGGTCTGCCAGGGAGCTGGCAGTAATGAGTAATGCTCTTAGGCTAGTTTTTTATTCTCCTCATAGACTTTAAAAATAAATTTATTGAACATATTTATTTGACTTTACAACAACTTTTCATCTGGAAATAGCATCAGATTACAGAAAAATTATAAAATAGATTTAAACTACAAAATGGATTTGTAAAAATGATTTCAGATATGTCACATTTGTTTTCCTGTGTTATTAAATTTTTACCAATGTATGACATATTTCTTATAATTAATGAACCCATATTAATACAGTATTATTAGGTGAAGGATATATGTCCAGGTTTCTTTAGATTTTCCCCTAAGATCTCTTAAAATCCAGGATCCCATTTAGTGTACAACATTGCATTTGGCATTGTGTTTTCTTAGGGTCCTTTTCTTTGGGACAGTTTGTCAGACTTTCCTTGTACTTGGTGACAGTGACAGTTTTGAAAAGTACTGTTGAAATTTTTGAGAATGTTCCTCAGCCAAGATTCATCTAGTGCTCTTCTCATGACTAGACTTTACTGTAGGTCTTAGCATTCAGGTATGATGAGGCTCACAGATCAGGAGACACTGCCACTGAGAAGATAATCTGTGATACCTAGATCCAAAAATGCGGCTCTCTTATCATGCCATGAGTGATGGCATGGGAACTCACTGGGGTTAGTTACAAGGGAGAGTGATAGGGGAGAGCCTTTATCATGTTTTTTTGGGGAAGGAACAGGGGAGGCCAGGTAAACAGAATTAGGATTGGGCAATTTAAGTGATATCAGTGGTGTCTGAAACGTAGGGGCTCTTCAATACCAAATAGTGTGGTATCTGAACCCGGGGAGAAACGGGATCTGGTGTTCTTATGCAGAGGGACTGGGGCTAAGAGCAAGAAAATCATGTTAAGGAAGAGGCTGAAGTAGATTCTGGATTGGCGGATTTGTATTTGAAAAGTGCACTCTCAGAAGGAGAACTCCTGAGGAACGGGAGGTGTAGGTGAAGAGAGAAGCAGGAGACCAATGAAAATTGATAAAATTAGGTAGGTCTGGCATTTGCATACAGGGTAAATGTTAAAGTATGAGATTTAAAGAAGCTAGAAATATGTTTAATGTGGTGGGGTTATATGTTTTGGTAAGGGAGTTGGGAAAAGGAAGGTGCCATTTGCATCAGATCATAACATGAGTGTATGCTGTCAACACGCCTTATCACTCTTGACCTTGATCACCTTAATAATCTGGTTCTACTTTTGTGACACGATTTCCAATGTCTTGCATTTTTATTTTTATTTTTTTATTTATTTTTTTTTATTGTTTAAATTTAACAGTGGTTATATTACATATTTTCACCATCAGATCAGTTTAGTGTCTTGCATTTTTAAATCATGAGTGAAGTTGTAGTAGAGCAGGATGTCAACAGGCATGCAGTGTGGTTTCCCTTGCACCTTGGTACTGCCAAAGAATGAACCTGATGATGCTGAGTTCTAGTTCTCAGAAGTGAGGTTCCTCCAATTCCAAGTGGATCTAGGTCTTCATAGAAGCAGTCTTGAAGGTTGGGCTTCCGGCAAACTGAGATTATACAAAACTTGTATTTGAACATGTCCAGTGTTTTACATAATACTTTGTGTGCTTCTAATTGCTAAATAAACATCTCAGTGAATATGCAAGGTTCTACCAGGAGTTAGGGCTGGTAGCCTCTGCAGTCAAGTAGGATGCATCCAATATGTTTAGCTGTAAGTGACGACACTTAGTGCTGCCTATTTTTTGCATATACAAACACACATTTCTGGTTGCCCCTTAAGCTGCTGACCAGTATCTTCTGAAGCCTCATATGTTAGTGGAGATGGTGAAAAATGTAGCAATCTCCTCACTCTGCTTTTCAGTGTCTTGAGTGGGAAGGCACAATATGGCGTAGTTTGCCGATCAACCTGCCTATCTTTTTTTTCCCCTCCACCTTCAGGGTCTAAGTCTCAGAACTGTCTGTGGAACTCCTTCATTGATGGGCTCACCGGGAACATCAAAGAGAAGACACGACCCACGATTGTCCAAGACCCTCGACCTCCAGAAGAAATCCTAGCAGATGAATTGCCACAGTTGGACAGCCCAGAAGCCTTGGTGAAGACATCCTTCAGGTTTGGTGGATGAAAACTCAATCTGTTTCTCCTTATCTGTTTGAAGAGTTGTTTCAACTAACTTGGGTGCCTGGTCGGCATGGCCAGTGCATTGCTTCCATCCATTATGCTGAATAAGTTAGAATTGATGCGGGGGTGTTGTAGTCACTGTGGTTGGACTTCTGGTTGCATTTCCTGAATATAGTGAAGACCACATCAGTAGTGAAATTGCTGTTAGGATTTAATTGGAATTGGCATTTAAATGCTGAGGCAAGGGGCTCATGATATTATTAACTGGAATTGGATTAATGAATGTTTTGCTCCTATGAGGATGATGCATCCATGTACATACACAGAGATAAAGTATGTGGTGGGGGAGCTTTAGCCTTGTGTCTTGGGAGTCTTTACTGGGGAAGTTTTGAGGGTTTCAAGAGCTATTGTTGACTGAACGGCAGTGAGTCTTCCGGTGTTGTTTTGCTAGTGGCTGTCTGCTGTGTCTTGTGTCTCCCTGAACAAACTTCTTTTGTTTTGTTGCACTCCATTTTCTTTGTCTACTTTTTCTGGTGCTGTTGGGAACTGAACCCTAGACCTTCGTGCCAGGCTACAGCCCAGGCCCTTTTTCGTTTTGAGACAGAGTCTCCTTAAGTTGCCTAGGTGGAACTCAGGCACATGCACCTCCTACCTTAGCCTTAGTGTTGCGCCACTGTACTCAGCCAATCCTCAGTTTTCATTATAATTTGTCTCTTGTCTTTTCACCCACATTACATAGAAATCAATGTGGGTATGGATGTGACTATAAAAAGAAGATAATTTTCCTGAATGGACCTTGAAAAATATGGTGCCACTGGTATCAGAATTCAAGATCTAATAATGATCCAAAAAATGCTTCCCGTTTTCCTTCCCTTTTTACTTTCTTCTGGTTCCTTGATTTTAATTTTCTTACTTTTTTCCATATAGACTTTTATACTCTCCACAGAGCTAGCAGAATATGTAATCTCTACTTCAGAAAATAAGTAGAATCCATATGGAACATCTTTGAAAATATGTGTTCTCATCTGCATCTAGGTGATGTGTGTAATTGCCAGGTAAAAGCCATTTCAAAGTCCAAAGATTCTTAGCAAAGACTAAAATTATGAGTGAGTTCTGAAAAGGATTGGCGAGTAGGAGTTCAATTTTTCAAACAAAGTCATGGCTATGTTGGTGACACAACAATTCCAGCAAATATTTTTTCTTATGCCTTGAAAAGGTTGGGTTATTATATTGTGAAGTTTTGAATAAAATAGAACTTCCTCACTCAGAGAGGCACATCCTAAAAATCTGTGAATCTCTCCAAGGGACTGGAGGAGGAAACTTTGAATGGCTTTCTTGGTTTATGTTTTCTGACTTTGTAGCCAGTCTCTTCACATACAATGTTTTTTCTAGCTCATTCTTTCACCGCTAGCCAGGCTTCACATCATTAATGAATGTCCAGAAAGTTACTCTCATAGGAAGAGCACCGTATTTGCATCCCCACCTCTATGACCATAAGCTGCTCCCTTTACATTGCCTTTATGTTTTTTAATAGAGGGGATGGACTGATTGATGGACCTTCATTTGATCTGCTAATTATAACATGTGTCAATGTCTTGCTTCCTGAAGGAAATTAAATTATAAGTTTTGAAGGTCAGCTTATTTGTGATTACTTGTATCACTTGGCACAGTGGGAAAGACACAGCAGGTACAAGTGTGTGAACCCTTTGCGACTGGGGCTAGAAATCCACTGACCCTGAAGACTGATTTGTTGTTGTCCTAAATACAGCTGTGTGCTATTCCAGAACTATCCTTTGTGCCAAAGATGACAGCCTTCAACAATAATGCTAGGGCATAAGCTCTTTCTCATGTAATTGCCAGTTGTGAGGTTTGTTTTGCATAAATTATTATGAGGAAATTACTCAACCATGGGACCAACTTACTTATCAATCAATAAATTAAAGCAGTATTGACATTCCCTTTGCAATAATGCTGCTGATTTTCTATGTTCCTCTTGACTTTCAAAGAAATAGTATAGAAGGTTATTAAATAATGCTTATGGGAGTGTGTTACTTAGTTGTGCTTCCTCCAACCCTCAGGTCATTTAAAGAATAAAAAATAATGTGAGAATTGGTGATTCCCCATGTCAGTGACACAAGGAAAAAAAGGTCCACTATACCTTAAGTGTTTTCAGCTTCAGGGCCATGTCCACAGTCAGAGCTTTTAGAACCTATGAACCCTTTGTGCCACCAAGGAGGAGAGTCTCCCTGCTATGCCAAGGCTGAAGTGTTGGTTTTTCTCTCTAACTCGAAATCCAGCACATTCTAGATACCCTTATGTGTGTATGTATCATATTTCTTTTTCTTTCATTTCTTTTTTATTTTTTGTTGAGGCTATGAGCAGAATATATTTACTGGGGGAAAGAAAGCTTCTGTCCAAGAGAGGGACAGAAGGGAGTCCCTCCCTGAGCGGTGGTCCCAAAACTGTCTTCTTCTCTTTCTTTCTTTCTTTCTTTCTTCCTTCCTTCCTTCCTTCCTTCCTTTCTTTGTTTCTTTCTTCCTTTCTTTCTTTCTCCCTTCCTTCCTTCCTTCCTTCCTTCCTTCCTTCCTTCCTTCCTTCCTTCCTTCCTTCCTTCCTTCCTTCTTTCCTTCCTTCCTTCCTTCCTTCCTTCCTTCCTTCCTTCCTTCCTTCCTTTTTTTTGTGGTACCAAGGATTGAACTCAGGACTTTGCACTTGCCAGGCAAGCACTTATTCTACGGCGCTATCTCCCTGACCCAACGTATGTACCACAGTTCAATGTCACGGTTTCTGAAAAGGATTAAATTATAAATTTTTCAGTTCAAAATTATTCCTGGTTCCTTATGACATTTGTTGTAGTAGGAAGGACATAGTAGGTAAGAATATGTGAACTCTTTAGCAACTGAGACTAAAAATCTCCAAAAAGGAATGGGAATCCAATTGGAGGGCCCATGTATGCGCTTGGCAATGTTCTGTGCCTCTCAGTTGCAGAGGGTTTTGTTTGCCAAGGGGCACATGGCTCCTCTGTGTTCACATTATCTAGCATGTAACTGATTACTCTTCTGTGCTGCAAGTGACACGGGACCAATGATGGCTTTGGATAATCCATTCTCTCTCTCCTAGTTAATACTCAGAGGGCATTCGGAGTCTGGGGCCATGAAATATGGTCTTTGGACTTCATTACCAAAACAAGAGCCAAGCTGGGATGATAATAGTCTTGCTACCAAGAGTCACTTTTGGTGGGGTTCTTTTCCCTAAGTATTTCTAAGGGCTCCAAGGCTTATTGACAATAGCTGATTTTGTTATTTCTTTTGTAACCTTCCAGGAAAATAGGATCTCATGTTGAGGGCATACTGTCCAAATTTTCTGAGGTCAATGAGTTGATGGGTCTACATCATTGTTATGGTACAGGTAAGAATGTCCCCCAAGAGTGTCCAGGACTCAGGCAGCATTTTGGGCAGTTGATTAAATTATGGATGTGCTACAGCTGACTTGCTGTTAGGATGTGGAACCTGGCTGGAGGTGGCTCACTGGGGGGATCACTCCCTCCTGGGCTCCCCATTCTCTCTCTGCTTCCTGGACACCAGGGTATGAGCAGCTTTCCTTTGCCAGAACCTGCCAACATGCCATTGCTGCCTTGGAGTTAGGTGACCATGGGCTGGCACTGGACCTTGGTTGTCAATGTTGGGTATTGTGTCTCAACCACAAGAAAGTAAAGAAGATAATCAGCAACTCAAATCTCTTCTTCTTTGTGATGTCACCTCTCAGTAGCTTCTGTTGACCTTTCTTGATGCTTCTGGTCTCACTTGGCACTACCAGAGTTTTCCTCAAGTGTATTCTAACAGACTTGTTCCTCTAAACGAAGCATGGAAATACTCAATTCTAATTTTCCCACAAATCTTTTCTGACTGTCTAATAGTAGGTAGAGGCAAATGTATAAACTACTCCTGGGGTTAAGAGTATATACTTATTTAATATTTGCATAGGGCTAGGGAGATAGCTCAGTAGAATAAGTGCTCCTCTGGAAAGTGCAAGGTCCTGAGTTCAATCCCTGGTTCTGAAAAAAAAAATTGCATAATATTTTCCTTTATATAGTTCTTTATAGATCGAAATATAGTCATCTCTAAAGTTGAATTCTTCTTTCCATTTCCAAAAGTAAGAAAGCTCTACAGATAGTAGGTATTTTTTTAAAATATAAGTGACAAAAATAAATGTTATTATATGCCAGGGGTAGCTTCAATGACTACAAAATGCTGTCTGCTACTGTAGAAAAGGAGAAACTGACCCAGAGAAGTAGAGACTATGTTCTGTTTGAATCTAGGTGCAAAGTACTATGTACAATCGCTTGGAGATTGGTGGTCCCCAGTAGCAACAGCAGGGGTTCCTTGAGCAGACTTTTGATCCTACTTATTCTCTATTGGTGCTTGTAATCCCATCTCAAGTAAACATATCACATATGGCTTCCAAAATGCTAGCTTGCTCCTGAAGTATATCTTTAAGGCAAGTTCCGTGATTTAGATTTCCACCTCTAAATCCATGTTGGTGGCCCGCATTACCTGTGTCAGTTACCAATAATGCTAGATGGTATAGCTGGAAGCAAGAATTTGACACTCAGGTTTAGAAATAACGATTTTTAAAAGTGAGGGACCTTCTTTCCCCCTCCATCGGCTGTTCCTTGATAGCTGGGCTGTGTGCAAGCACCGTCTCAGTTCTGGATGTGGCTACTGAGCCTGTCTCTTCTAGACCCTCTCTGCTGGACAGCAGTAGGAGGCCAACACTCTGTCTTGGTGCAGACACTTCTGCAGAATCTTGGGAAGAACACACCGCGTTCTTCGGAAGGGCTTGCAGCGAAGTTTTCCACTTTCCTGTCCAAGTTCATGTCTAACTGGTAGCCATGGAGAGGAACACAGTTCAGTGCTTGGTTGTGTGAAAGGCAACCAAATATTTTCGCTGGTGTACACATTGAAGAGGTGAAACCTGGTCTAGATCGTAGTGAAAGTCAAGGAATCCGGGGTTTATTGAGCATCTATAATGTGCCCAGATCGAATGTTCAGTTGCCCTTTTCATCTCCTGAACCTTGGCAAGGTTATTGTTGTTATCCCAGTTGTCCAGGCCAGGAAACTGGGGCTCAGGGAGTGCAAGCAGCTCGCCCCAAATCACACAGTAGGTGGCACAGGGTTGGGAAATTGTGCTCGGTAATGACATCTCCACCATGGTCTGCTAACACCATATCTCCTTGGCTTCCAAGATTCTTGGATTTTTGGTGAAGTCAAACTGTATGATTGGTTGTACAGGTTTGAGTGTGTACTTTGAATATAAAACTGATACAGTCTTTATGTATTTGGTATAGGGTCTTTCTACACAGTTCAGACTCATAGTGGTCTTTCTGCCTCAGTCTCCCTAGCACTGGGATTACATCTATGTGTCACCATGCACAGTTTCAGGGGCTGGCTAAGTAGGCCCAGGGTGGAGCCAGTAAGGGATAAAGGATGTGGTACTGGGGATGGAACCCAAGTCCTTATGCTGGCCAGGTAGGTGCCTAGACTGCTGATCTATCCCTCAGCCCTGGATGGAAACCTCTTACTTATCAATTACTAAACTTTAGGTCTGAATGAACTCCTTGGGAAATCCTGTTAAAAGCAGATTTTCCTCCATCTATCTGTGCTGGTCTGAGGACCATCTTCTGAGTGGTGAAGAATCCCACAAATGTGAGACTGCAAATTCTCTTCTAAACTGTGTGATTATAGCCATAGATTTGATTGTGTCTCCCCATTTTAGAAGTGGCAACAGTAAAATAACATTCTGGGCCTCAGGCGCTGTTGTGAGGATTAGGTGGATTAACCAAAATGACAACTCCAATTCCATCTTCTCCAAGTTTTTGAAACTGAGTGATTCAATCCTTTATGCCCCAACACTTTTCTTTTGTGAGGGGTTTCCTGGTGAGTACCAGCCTGAGAGCATGAGCAGGGCTGGCCACCAGTTGACTTCTCTGCACAGTAGCTGAAGCCCTGAAGCCACCAGTGCACCAGCTGCCTCAGTTTCTCACCTTGAATCTTCTAAGTTCCAATGTACATTGTGTTGCCAGGTTTTGATAACTTTGCAATTGGAAAAATAGCATGCTTACACCCTAGAGACTCCCCGGAGGCTGGAGGAACTCTTTCTCCACTTAGAACAGACTTATTTGGTCTTTGGCAAAGGCTGTCTAGATTCTATACATAGCTTACTAAAAATATGTTCCCAAGAGTAGAATCGCATTGAGCCAACACCTCAGCTCCAGATGAGATTAAGGGCTTGTCAGATCCCATTTAATGGATTGTGTTTTCCATGCAGAATTAAATCATTGAGTTTGCTCTCATTTTGGTGCTTGGCAGTCACTTTTTCCACTTGGGGCCATTGCCAAGAAGTCAGTTTCTGACATGATTACTTTCAGGAAGTGTGCAATCTGGCTGATAATATGCATGGCATGTGGTAGGGTCCCCTGCAGCTTTGTACCCCACGCCAGAGTGAGTCATGGGTTACAATTCTCACTTAGCTCATGGGCAGTCTGGTCACATGGATTTCTTTGCCACCAAGTGTTGGTCACCCATTGGGAAGTTCTGGGGACATAGCCTTACTGGAGCTGGTGTTCTCCTCCTCAAGTCTTCTTAATACAAACCAGGAGGGTCTTTCTCAAGTTCTCCATGAGAAAGAAAAAGAAGAAAAATAAACTATGAGCATTTTCATGATTTAGAGAGTGTCTGTTTCAACTCTGGGTTTCCATAAGAGAAATATTTAGGTCTCTTTTTCTAACAAAGTTTTTAGAGACAGAATTTCCAAAGTTAGAAGTTGACAAAGTATGCATGAAATAGACACTGTTCCTCATGGATTCTTCCTGGCTCTTCCACTGGTATTTTCAGGAAAAAGATGATTGTCCCTGTGAGAATGCACTCCCTCATCTCTGACCACAGGGAGTGTCCACAGGTCAAGGTCCTAGTTGCTGTGGTGGGAAAATTGTCCTGATGGTTGAGACTGTGCATTCTAAGGGTACTAAGGATGCCAGGCATCTGAAGGCCAGCTGTTCCTGGAGATGCTGGATTTCTGTGATGGTGACCTTGCCTTGAGGACTCCACAATGGCCTGACTGATTTTTCTTTAGAGCTCCCTTGCCACCTAAGACATGTCCAACAACTAATATATCTTCTGACTTCCATCTCTTCTTTCCCCTCTCTTTTGTCTTCCTCACTTCCTTATTTCCTTCCTTTATTGGGAGCCAGACCTATCGCTAGTCTTTCCCTACCTCCAATAGCTATACATTTTCTCTTACAGATTCCCCCTTTACATACATTTCTCTTATGTCTACCATTGACTTGATAGTTGCTTCTCAAAAGACCCAGCCTGACACAGTGTTCTATCAGGCTGAGATCCTCTGCCACGCCCCCAACACTGGTAGCTTGGTGCTATGGGCATAGCTCTATAGGCCTAAAATTGAGAGCCAGTGTGGGGAATAGCTCTATAGGACTAGAAGTTCTGGATCAGCCTTTATATATTTAATTTTAAATTTTATATGTGATGTTCTGTCTGCCCTAAGCTATAGCATTGGGGCAGACACTAGCCAGGCCATAGTTTTTATCAGTGTCTTGCACTTTCATTGCTTAGAAGAGACTTGGATAAGAGATTGGATTGAGGATGACAACTGCATTGTAGAGGAAATTTAAATTATACTCAAAAAAGATGGCTGTTTTGCTGAGAGTGTTGGCACACACTTACAATTCCAGCAATCTGGAAAACTGAGGAAGGAAGATCTCAAGTTTGAGGCCAGCCTAGGAAGCTTAGCAAAATCCTATCTCAAATGAAAAATTGAAAAAGTGCTAGGAATGTAGCTCAGGGCAAAGACTCTAGACTCAATCATTAGTACTCATGGAAATGAAACGAGGAAGGTTGTTTGCATTGTCCAAAGGAAATGCTCAATAATGTTCAGCTCCATGCAAGAAGTTTAGCTTCAAGTGCCAGCCTTGTCCCTGAGCTTACTTTCCTTAAAGAATGTGTTCTTCTCCAAGTCAAGTCATATGCTTATCTGGCTTTTGGAAAATCCAGTTCTCTACACCTTAGAATGGAGCTTGTACAAGCTGTCCTCACTTGGGTATATGCTCAAGTCACAGAATCTCTCAGCAGCACATTCTTCAATATGCAAATTATTCTAAGCAGCCCCTCAGGAAAGAGGAGAGAGTTTAGTACTATCAGGTTGGAGAGGAAGACTGAAACACTCCCTACAGAGCCGTCATCTCAAGCTTTCTGCCTGTCAAGCATGGATAAGCTTCCCTTGCTTCCTAATTAATAACAGGAGCTTCTGCCCAAGGCTACCAAGAGACCTGTTACATACAGGGGATCCTCCATGTTTCCTCTGCGTAAAGGAAGCATGAAGGCTTTGAGGCCAGTTTGGGCGCATGTGGGAGGCAAGGTGATGTGTTTCTCCTCTCCAGCTTCATAAGCAATAACTTCTTTGTATACAACTCGTAAACTCACGAACTGGGGATTCTCATTTCAGTAGAGTGCTCCATGATTGAGGGTAGCCTTTTAGAAGAAGAGGGAGTGGGAGTAGTAGAGTCAGGAAGATTTGTGGGAAAATTGGTGTGGCCCAAAGCCAAAGACACCCTGTGCCCTTGCTTGGGTACTTCTGCGATTGTCCCACTGGACCTTGTAGTGTGCCGACCATAGCCTGTCCCACATGCCTCTTATTTACATTTCAAATTAGATATTAATTTTTCTGGGGAGTAGTGACCCACTGCCTGGGGGTCATAAATGCTTGGAGCGTGTTTATTGATTGAATGGAGGCTGTAATCTTTTGGTCAAATTTATTTTTCTTGTTTAATTCATCCCCCTCCTATGAGGATTCAGTATATCCCAGGCAGTAGAGAAACTCCTGCTTGGGAGACAGCCGAGGTGCTGTTGGAAATGCTCTGGGGACCTCACAAGCTCACAGGACAAGTGATATTCTGTAGGGTCAGCTTGCCAGAGCTACCCCATCAGATTCGTTTCTATGGGCTTAGCAGAGAACAGAGATTTCAGTCTATGACTCAGTAGAGACTGGGGAGCTCCTTTACAAATGAAACGGCGCTTTTTAGATTGATGTCATGCCATGAGAAGTTCCTGTGTAGCAGGGCTACAACTTCGGCAGTACCTCAAGACATGCAAGAAAATGGAGTTTATTAACTTTCTTTGAATTGAGCTGATCTTTCTTTTAATCTTTCTTTTACCCACCTTGCTGGGTACTAAACAGGGAAATCCTACATTTGTCAGGTTTAGTCAGTCTCGGACCATCATGCCCACCCCACCTCCACCTCCTGTGATGCTTCAGTTTCTCTATGGAAAGAGCTCACTTGTCCAGTTCTTCCAGCTCCTCAAGCATCCTTCCTGAGCAACTTCTGTCTGTGTGACGCAATGGTAGAGCCTGAAGGAAAAGAGCCTTTAGCTCCCTCTGCTGGCAGGTGAGAGGGGCGCTCCCTTGCCCAAGCTTCCGCCCCTTCCCCATCCTTCCTCCCCTTCCCCCACAGTGCTTTGAAAGTCTTTGATGTGTGGTTATGATTCTTACCTGGTCTAGCTAAGATGGTCCAGCCCCCACCCTTGCTGCTGTGTCCCCATGTCAAGCTCACTGGCTGACTGTTCAATCATGATCCCAGAGTTTTGTTCTCGGAGCTTGTGGAACTCGGGGCTATCCAAAACCTGGAACCAAAGGACAACCTGAGAAAGTTCAAACCCAGCCTCCTTTCGCTCAGCTACTGGCCACTCCAGTCACTCTGGAGTCTTCAGTTCGTGCCTAGGTATTTCTCTAGAGGGAGGGAGAAAGGGAGGACACAAGTTCTCACCCTTTCCTCTTTGGCCACATTTCCTGTCTCTGTGGTTCCCCCAGCCGGAAAAGCCATATTTCTGCTTCTCCTACCTCATCTCCTCTTTCTCTTTCCTACTAGGCCTGGGGCTGTGTCATAATGGTGGAAGAAGAGACAGATTGGCCTCGTGATGTGGGACCCTGCACTGGGAAACATCTCAAAAATACCATATGTCACCCTTTACAGGTTTTCTCTGATGAGTAACTTGGCCATATTTAGTTTCTTTTTGTTTGTTTTGTTCAACTGCAATATTAAGGTATCTTCTGTAAAAACGAAGCAAACCCCTCTTCAACAGTCCTGTGATGATGCAAATGTGGTTATTGCTTGATTGGTACTGATCACTATCCTGTGCAACAGGGAACTCCCATGTGTCAGTAATCTTACAATAATGTCACTCTATGTTTTAGTCTGTGGAGTATTTGTACCTACAGCATTATGGTGGAGCTTTTGACTTTGCTATTGGAGAAGAAAGTGTAGCTTCCTTCTAAGAATTTTGTGGTAACAAATGCTGTGTTCCTCTTTGAGGGCTCAGAGCATCCTCTGCAGACACATTTGGCCTGGGCATGGAAGCTATACACCATTGACATTACACACAGGGAACTGGACCAGCACATCTTCTGTCCACCTCTATCTCATAGATCTGAAACTATGTTGAATAGGTCTTGATAGGATCATGAAACATGACACTCTAAATCATGGTGACATAAAAGGGAAGCAAAAGAAGCATTATGGACTAGGGCTGCAAGGCGGGAAAACATGGCCCAGCTGGAAGGGACTGTTTGCTTTGCATCTAAGGTACATGAAGGGAAGAAAGCCAAGTAATGTTTGGAACCACATAAAAGAAAGGCTGTGGTCATATTTGGTCCGGCCTTGTGCCACAGGCAGAAATTTCACAGTTCTTGGAAATCTTCGGGGTAACAGGAAGGAGACTATATGCTGTTTCATTCAGTCACAGAATTTTAGGAATTACATTTCCCTGCACACGTAGCATCAAGACAACAAAGTTTTCATGAGGGGTAACAGAGAGAGAGAACAGCACTGGGAATGAAGACCTGTGGATTCTCCAGTGCCCAGGGGAAGGGTGTGGACAGGTTTGGGAGAAGCTTAGGATGGTGTGTTTACTTACAGGGGCTGGAACAGAAACCATATTTTAAATTACTTCTAAGGGCAGCAGTAGCTAGTGGCTACTGAGTGGACTCAAACCCCACTCCCCGCCATGGTAGCCCATACAGTTCTCCACTTATTCACTACTTTTAAGGGTACATAGAGGCGAATTTGTGAGGAGAGATGACCTCTAGATACTGGAAGGTCCTACCCAGCTCCACTGGTTGAGTGCTGCTGTATGCAGTTTAGAAAAGGGCGATAGCTCTGGCTCAGGGGAGAGGGCTCGAGCGCTCAAAAGCAGACACCTGGCAGTCTGTCACTAGAAGTGCAGCGCACAATCCATGTATCATGGAGCCACCGAGCAGACACGTGGCAGATGTCCCAGTGTGGCTCCTATGCTCTGAAGTCACAAACAGAGAGATGAGACTTGAATAGACAATGTGGCCTTAGCTGCACACTCTGATTTTTATCATTCTCATTCTTGTAAAATGGCCTGGATTTAACCTAACAGGGTGGTGTGACCTCAATTATAATTGTTTAATTATGCATGTGTATTATGCTCTGCTGATCATTTTATTCTTGAGTGTGCCGCCCCAAGTCAGGATGGAATTTACTTCATGTTTAAATTTCCCAGGTAGTCCTCAATCCAGCTATAGTGAATAACTCTAAGCCAATGGGTGGATGATTGCATTTAAGAAATGCTTTGCCTTCTTTTAAAAACTGATTTTGACAGCATGTCAAAATAAACACAGTGTAAGACTAACAAAGTCAGTAAGCATACCAGCTCCCATGATAAATATAATCATTACAATCAATTAATCATTGGGGCATGTATGCATGTGTGTGTGTGCATGCATGTGTGTGTGTATTTGTGAGAGTGAGAGAGTGAGAGAGAATATATAGCAAATTTTAAAACCATTTTCCTTTTCTAATACTCTGAACAACTTCAGTGGCCTTACCCACACCCACCTCCTTGCTATCAATTCTTCTTGTCTCAGTTGAAAACACTGTCTGGAAATATACTTTGGGGCCTCTCCTCTGCTTACGGGATCATCTGCTTTCTAGTTCAGGGATGCTTAATCTAGACTACATGTGTACACAGGAGCACTGATGTGCACACCGGAGTTGCAGGCTTTCCAAACTCCTTTGACCCAGCTGCTGGGCCGTGGGAACACAGCGAGAGTTGATTTTTCGCCTGTGCTGGGCTCCTCCTTGGCCTGCCTGTGCCTTTCGTGCGCTGGCCTTCATTCGTGCTGCCTTTGTGTGGGCTGCTGCCATGGCTGCCTCTTCTCTGGTGGCCATCAAGGCCTTTCATGATCGTCATCAGCGATTACAGACTTTGCTCGCTTCTCGTGGGACATAGCATTTATCTGGGGCAGGTGTCTGGAGCTTTGGAATGATCTCAGAATGAGCTCTCGCACCCCTTGAGAGGCCATATGTCCATGCCATTTTAGATAACTGAAGTATCACCAAATGTCCCTTCTGTTTCGTTCTTCAAAAGCCAATTCCACAGAATGCAGGCAATCACGTGTATTCTTTGGGGAATGTGCTATGTAAAAGCTTTCGGAAGCCTGCTAGGCACTATTTTTACTATTGGATGGCTGCAGTGTCTCACCACTCTCCGGATAAACTGACTTTGAGACATTGCTTTGAGTTCTTGGTCCCTCTTTTCTCTATCTTTTCCAGAAATGATATTTTATCATAAAAGTGATATTCTTACCTTGTAAAACACTGATAAATGGTAAGAGGAAAATGTCTCTGTTATCATTATCATCCTGTTATCATCTTGGCATCCTTCCTAACCATGTGTGCCTTATTTTCACAGTTACAACTATAATGCATACACAATTATATGTCTCATTTTTTTCACTAAACATTTTATTTTCAACATCCCCCCATATTGCCACATAATGCATGTGCCCTCATGTATGTGTGAGAATTTATTTACCCACATCACTATTGTTAGACATTTTGGTTGTCTTCAATTTGTAACTTTTTAGCAGGATGCTACAATAAAATTTCTCAAGCATCTAGATAGTTCTAAGGTACATCCTATGTGTAGATAATTAGGAGTAGAACCACTATGTTGAAAGGGCATCTTAGTTCTTAATAAAGCACATTATGGAAAGGTTCCTAATGAGCCACTTTCTGTTTTGCTTTTCTTTTTGCAGCTCTAAAGATTTAGCCCAGGGCCTTGGCCCTGAGCCCCATACCAAGTCCTTTTATTTTGAGACAGAGTTTCTCTAGGTCACTGAGTTGCCCAGGTTGGGCTTGAATTTGTGATTCTCTGGCAACTGGCTTCCACAGTGGCAAGGATTGAGGGTGTGCATCATCATAGCCTGGTTAGGACCCCTTTTCATGAGGCTTCCTCCAAAAATTCCCCATCAGCATTGAAGCCCTTAGGTTTTGTGTGATAATAGCCACTTCTCACCAATCTGGAATATTGGTGTTATTTTCCTGAAGGCAAGCTGCGTGCTCTCTGATGCTGGACAGTGCCTGTGTTGTCTTCGTGTCTTGCTGGTGCGTTGCTCAGGGGAGGAATGCAGACTCCTTTTGTTCATATCTTGGCAGGAATTAATATCATTCCTCTCTTCAGTCCTAGCCAAGTTAGGCTCAGAAAAAGTGACTTGCTCAAGAACACGTGACTAAGAACCAGCGGTGCCAGGCACCACTGTGGCCCTAGAACTCCAACACCTTCCACTTGACTCTACTCTGTTGGAATCCAGAGCACAGAGAACAGACTGATAAATTGTTCCTGGGATGTGGAGGTGGGGCAAAGGTGAACAGAAAACATTTGTCCAGGCAAGACTTTGGGGACCCTTTTGCCCTTGAGGAATTTAGAGTTTAGTGGAAGAAACAGCAAAGTAAACAAATAATTTCTATATGGAAGGAGACAGGGTATATGAATGCTGTTAGGAATAAATACAGAAGAGCCTAAAACTGAGTGAGATTAATGCTAAGCTTTTATGCACACCTTAAATGATAAGAAGCCACTTAGAAAATTGCTTGTTTCTGTCACTTTCAGATTTGATTATTATCCTAATCAATTAGGTACCAGATACTGAGTACTGGGGTAGGCACTGGGAATTACTGCTGAGTAAAATTCAAGATGGCAGCATCTCCTGTCATGAGCTCACCCGCTAGCAAGGGATAAAGCCCAGTGTCCCACACTGGAGACAGGAGCTTCTATCCTCTCACTACTTGGAGCTCTTGCTATTCTTGTATCACCAAAATATTTTAATACTTTTCCATCCACTGTCCTTTCTATTGTAGCAATAATCAACTTGATTTTATTTCAAGTTACAGTTTACAATCTTTCATGTTAATGATTATATTCTTGTTCTTTAAAAGTACATTTCAGTGTTTAAATGGTGGTATTTGATTGAATCGTTACTGAGTTTCAGAAAAACAGCTTCACCAAGATATACCTCTCAGGAAAAGAAACCTGAAATCCTTCAGATATTTAAATGACTTTGACATTTGTGTATGCCTGGGAAACTATTACCACAATCAGGGTAAGGAGCAGCCACGTTGAAAAGCTTCTTCTTCCTCCTCCCTCCACACTATGCTCAGCCCATCTGAGGAAGATATTGGTGTGAATTATAAAGACCCATCCACATTTTTTTTACTTGTGTACAAATACAGTCATACTCTATATGTTCTTTCTTTAATCTCTGTCTTTCTCTTAGAATGACTGTTAGGAAATATCTCTCTGGTGTATATCAGGAGATCATTCTCTAGTACCAAGTAGCTTCACTGTGGAAGTACACAATGACTTATCCACTCCTCTGTCATTGAATATGCATCTCTGCCTGATGCTGTAGTGTAAACATTCCCACCCTGGCCTATTTCCAGTTACCAAGATGGAGTCATGGAAGGGACCTGGCAAGGCTGTAGCCCATTAGCCCTAATGAACTGTAGGAGACAAGCTGTTTCAGAAATGCTAGGAAATTAGTGTTGCCATAAGTAATTATGAAGGGGAAGGAATTGGAGCATCTCATGAGAACATTTGGTAAGTAGAACACCTTCATCTTGGGAGTTATGTATCTTTCTATTTGTGGGGATGGGGCTGTCTCCCACTTACAAATAGCTGGCTTGGAGACTTAGCCCATATACTTGCCAAGAAAATGCTATTGCATGTCCAAAGACTATCTCATTTAAAGGGTGTATTCCTTAGGAAACAAACAATGAGTATGAGCCGGAGTGATGTTTTTAGAATTTCATACATTTGTGGTTATTTTCAAGAATGAAAGCAAACTCTTGAGTCTTTTTTTTTTTTTTTTAATGGAAAGGCATTGTTATCGTCATTTCATTTTAGATATCATGTGGAATGCAAAGAGCTAATTTTCCAAGTTAAAAAAATAATGTTGGATGAAAAATTACATTGCTTTGCTTTGTCCTTCAATTTCTATATCCCTTCCATTCTGTGAATAATAAATTGTATTTAAAAGGAAACAATTTACATTTAGAGCAGTGCTTTTCATTCTGCTCTATCCCTGCATGTTCCTCTCTGATCTCTCCATTTATTGCTGAATGACAGCAGAAAGAGTGCTGCACTGTATTTGTGACACAGAGGAAGACTGATCAAGGAAGGTTCAGACACACAGTGTGTGAGGAGGGTGGCTTGCAAAAGAGCAGGAGCCAGGCACAGACTTGGACATTCTTCAGGAGTCGTATGTTTGTGCTAAGCATTTGTTGAGCTGACCCTGTGTGTAGAAGGTACAAGGTCTGCAATGGAAATTAAATGGACATGGTCCCAGCCTTTGCAGAATTTATAGCTTTAGTCCATAACAGAGTGCAAATATTTTCTCAAACTTGGTCTCAAGGCAGTTCATGTTATTCCAGTGAAACACAGAAGTCCTTGGATCAAATCCTGACTTTGTCCAGAGAAATTTAGAACCTCTGGTTATTGGTGTTTCACCCATAGCATCAAGTTCCCTGTGGCTCCTGAACCTGGAGTCAGGCACTCATGGCTGGAGTCTGGAAATGTCAGAAATGAGGGCCCATCTTACAGGTTCACTTTTTTAGGGAATCAGAACTTTTAGCAGATTCTCATGTGTGTTTTTTATTCCAAAAGGTTCTAGAACCTTCAGTGTGTCTGAAGAAGCACCGGATAGGGCTCAAGGAACCAGGACACTTTTCTAACCACTTGATATTAACTGACTGTTAAATTTCAGACACCTCGCTTCTGTCATTTGTACCAATTTTTCTTCTTTCTCTTCATGAGGACTGCTGTAAAGTCAAAGGAGATAATTGTGCCCAGAGATGTGCAGGAAATGGCCCAAGCCATGCAGAGTAGAGTGCAATATTGCCGATATCATTGCAGCAGACTGCGAAGTGAACCTTTCTATTGAATAATCATGAGAGGGACATATGTGTGTGTCCTAGAAATATGCAGTCTTGATTTGGACCACACCTGGGAATATGATTTGTCCTGCGCTTCCAGCGTCCCTGCTGCTAAAGTCTTCCCACAGCATTGCTTATTCAGGTATAAGTATGGCAATGCAGTTCTCAGATGGGAAATCTTGCTCTTTATTGATTGATTGGTTAATTTTTATTGCAAGTATTAAAGGCCATAGTGAGGTGCACACATCAGTTTTTCAGGACTTGGAGATGTAGAGCTTCATTTCATCCTCTGTCACTTGTCTGTTACCTGGTTTTGCAAGTGGGATTTACAAATGGGATCCCATTCTGTAAATAGGATTGGTAATTTGCTTCAGAATTATTGTGCAAATAAAATAAGTAGAGCTAAATGAAGGTGCTAAAAGTGTAAGATACTGCTTTGAACAGATATTGGTCATAACAGTAATAGTGATGTGCTAATTACAATGGTAATATGCTGGCATGGTCACGAGCAATCATCAGCAAACATCAAAACACCCATAATTATTGCTATAAAGTATTGCTGGATGGAATTTTAAAGTACCCTGCATAAGCAGTTATAAAGAGACACTTCTTTGGCCCTGGGAGCAGTCACTGTGCTCCGACTAAAATCCCCACCGCCACCCATCTCATTTGATCCTTTGGAGCACGTGGGTCAGAGTCGGCAGGCAAGTGGCTCATCTAATGGGACAAGGGAGTAGGCTGCATGGCTTGGATGCTTAGATTGAGCCTGATGCATCTCTCTGTGGTTCTTCATTCATTCTGTAGTTACATCCTGTGCAGGGCCTCGGTAAGTACCCTACTTCCATTCTCACCCGTTTGGATCGGGTCCTTGGAAACCCTTACCTTCTTATCCTAATAGCCTCGAAACTGACATGCAAGCTTTTGGATATCTTTAGCTAATCTGTCTTACATTTTTCCATCACAAGGATATTTCTCAAATAGATTCATCCATTTAAAAACCTTCTGTGGCTCCCCATGTCCCATAACAGCTGCACTCAACGGAGGCATTGGGCGACAGTGTCGGATCAAAGAAATTTATTGCTCCTAATAATTAGACGACAAAAGTCAGTGAATTATTTATTATTGTTCTGTTTTTACTCTTCGAAAACCAATTAGAACAAGGTTCCCCACACCACTGGTCTCTATTGTGGGAGGGGAAGGGTGGAATTCTGGCTTACGCGTGGGAAAATTGCGAAGAACCACATTGATGGTAGCATTTATCTTTCATGATGTGGGAAAAACAGGAGAAACGAAACTCACGATCCTTTGCATGGTATAAAGGTTCTATCAACAGATGCCCATTTGTTTGCCCATTTGTTTTGATCCTTTTACCTCCTTCCTCCTTCTCTCATCTGCACTCCACTATTATTTCCTAGTGATACCCAACATAGGGACATTTCTTTCCTACCCAGAATGTCTTCCCTGTGTGTGGAAATGCAGCTTTGTTTCCCGTTTGGAAAGCTTTGTTCCCATACTTTCTGACAAGAAGGTGGGTGTGAGGCTGCCTTCCACCCCATTCCCTCTTGTGGTGAGCCCCGTATCTCACATCCCACCTGGAGACAACGTGCAGCTTACAAGGATGGCTGAGAAAGTGCTGCCTTTCGATAGAGCTGCCAACCTAGTAGGATGCGTGGTGGATGTCACCAGAAGTCTTATCACAGTCCTGGGAGAATCCTGTCTAAATATGAAGCTGACATAGAAGAAGGAAATACTCAGAAGTGGACACAGAATTGTGATGGCCTTGTTCACTCCTTGATTCTGCTTGAAGCTAGATACAGCTTGAGCCAGTACAGTCAGTCTCTTTGCCTACATCTTCTTCTCACTCCCTCTTCATCTCCCTTTATCTTAAGGCTGTGTAAGTTTCTTGTCAGGAGCCCTGACTCATATTTGGACTCCTCACTGTCCCTTTGCCAGGGCAAGCGCTTTGTGGACTGAGAGGTCTGTGCTCATGGCTTGGCACGCCCGTCTCCATCTCTCAGCCTAGCAGCCCTCTATTTACTTGTCTGATGCAAGTCAGGCACCCCGGTGCCTTTCCACTGTGCCTGGGCAGAAGGCAGCTCCCCTCTGTGCTCCTGGAGCCTGGACTCACACAGGTTCTTGCACTTTATCTTGCAGTTAGCTCCACATGCACCGAAATTTCTGGCCCCTTACAAAAGGGGTATTTTGTTTCAGGTGCTTTTTCATTTAAGTGTGTATTCCTACCCCATTGTATAACTTCTGAGATGTGACAATAAGTAAGTGTTGAGCTGAATTTAGCAGAAAAAAAAATGAAATAACAAAAGAAGAACCCTGCATTTTTGCCCTTTAACATGTATCTTGAGCTTGGACTGTGGGTAAAAGAAGATGGGAACAACTTTTGAATAACAAATTAAAGCTACTTAATCTCTTTTTCTTGGAACTGTTTGTACTACTAGACAGCTGCAAAATGTACAGTAGTCCCTAGGCAAAAGGAATTTAGCACAGCACGTGGGAATAGCACAAAGGAAGCCTCTAGCCATGAATTCCACCTGAATTACATAAAGTCACAGTCAATGACAACCCGTTCTATGGAGCAAGCCAATGGGATATCAGTGTAAGATTTTCTTCTTGCTGTACTGTATCAGACTATTCCTGCAGTGGGTCTGCAGCTTGCCCTCTGTGATGGATAAAGATGATTCTGAAGTAGCTCCACTCCTTTTATACCTCTGTTTATGAACTTCAGGTGTCTGGGATATTTCTTGAAATCCTCACCTAAGACTCATTATGGTATGGCATCACACTGATTTTTTTTTTTTTCTCAGACTCCATTTTTAGTACTCCAGCCTCCTCGCTATACTGAGCTGAAGGGGAGCAGATGCCCATCCCTGTTACTGGCCACATCCAGCTCTGGACTCCCTGGATAATTAGGTAGATGTCCCTCCTTGCATAGTCAGCTCCAAGCTCTGCTGAACCCAAATCATCATCCCACGAGGCCACAGACTAATTTTACTTCTTCCCTAAGCCTGTCAGTTGCCCTCACCTTACCACCTCAACTGCCCTTGAATAGTTTGGTCATGAGAATTTCTATCTCCATTTCTGTCTAACATGTCTGTCTGTCTACTAGTCTGTGCCTACCTACTCCTCGTTCTCCCTCCCTATCTACCTGCCTAGCTACCCACCTGTATGCCTATCTTCTAGTCTATACTGTGCAAGAGTAAATGCTAGCTGCTGCAACCCTCAGCTCTCAAATTTCAGTAGCTTTCCACTGGGGTTGTTTGAGCATCTCTGCAATGCAGTCAGGTATGAGCTGGGTCTTGGAATTCCTTCCATAGGTGTTTTTGCTACCACGGAGTCTTGATCTACCAGCTGCACATCTTATGAGCAGGAGAAGCAGTGCGAGAGGCCAGTGGATGCATGGGATGTCTCAGAGGTTACACCAGGAAGTGGCACATCTTATTATTTCCACCTCCACAGTGTTGGACAGAACAGGGACATGTGGAGCCAGTCTACAAGCCTGAGTAGCTGGCAACAGAGCATTTCATACCCTTACGAGCCTAAGCAGGGCAACACTGTGCTCACTACCTTTCAGCACTTCAAGTTTGCTACCAAGCAGGGACAAACCTCTTTTGAGAGCCTTTGACCTTAGGCCTCCCTTTGTCTTAACCTCCTGTTCCTTCATTTTTCATTTTCCTCCAACATTTCCTTTTCATATTTTTGTACTCCGCCCCTGCATTTCCTTTTTCTATTTCTTCACTACGTTTCCTTTCTTCTTTCTTTCTACAACTTTTCCTGTCATTGTCTGTTTTCCCCATTCCCATTGTCTTCACCTAACCTACCTTTTGTTCTCCTCCGACACCCAGTGGCAGAAGCCAAAGGCGTGGCGATGCAAGATGGCTGAGTGGTTGGGCAGTAGGGAGCACCATTCTGCGTCCTTCTCTTCTGTATAGAGGCGCAGAAATAACTATGTAATTTGGGGACAACTATAGTTCTTCAGGGAAGTTGCCAAGACAATGTGGGATGTCTCCATAACCCCCTCATCTTTCTCCTCATGTTATCATGTTACATCTTTGTGATATTGTCAAAATTAAGAAGTCAACATCAGCACAGACATTGCTGAGCTCCTGGATTTATGTAGGTCTCAAGAACTGTTCATCAGTGACCTTTCTCTGTCTCAGGATCCCGACTAAAGACACGACTGCTAGCTGTCCTGTTTCATTGAATCTCCTCAGGCCTGTGATAGCTTTTCAGGCTCTCCTGTGGATGACTTGGGCAGCATTTTTGGAGTGCTAGTCAGATATCAGGGACAATGTCCTTCATTTGCTTTTCTTTTTTTTTTCTTTTTTTTTTTTTTTGGTATTTTTCATGTGATGTGAGTACAGACTTTTGGTAAGACGCCCATGGGATGAAGTTCTCTCCTGATCATACCAATAAGAGCTGCTTGAGATTCACCCACTGTCACTTGTGTTAGACTCAGTCTCCCAAATAAGGTGGCATTTTCCAAGTCTCTCCAGTGTCCGTTAGCTGCTATTTTACCTTGCTCACACTCTTGTTCATTGGTAGCAGTCACAAGTCCATCTAGCACTCAGGGAGATGTGATTAATCTCCCCTTTCTGGAAGCCTAAGTATGTACTTAATATTATTTGGAGTATCCTATTCTTAAAAAAATTATTAGTGCCTATCTGTAGTACATAATACTTGCATTTCTTGTGTGGAGTTAGTATGTGAACTTAACACATAATTCCTTTCTTGCCCTCCTTCTCTCTCCTCCCCCATCCTCCTAGATGACCTCACTCCACTATGATTATACATGGACAACAAAGCCATGATTTGTTTCAGATTTTACTTCAAAAACCTCCCATTCACACTTCTTTTTTTTTTTTCTTTTTGTCTTTTTGAGACAGGGTCTCGCTATGCAGTTCAGGCTGGTCTTGAGCTCACTTTTGTAGCCCAGGCTGGTCTCGAACTCACATCGATCCTCCTGCCTCAGCCTCCTGAGTGCTGGGATTACAGGCGTGCACCACCACGCCCGGCTCCATTCACACTTCTGACAATGAAAAAAACCTATCTCTATACTTCTTTTATCTGTCTTACATTTTGCTCCTCACTGATAATTTGAGTTTCATATATGAAACCACGCAGTATTTAAGCCTGTGTGTCTGATTTATTTTACTTAGCATCATGTTCTCAAGATATCCACTCTTTTTGCTTCCTCACTTAAATATTTCAGAATTCCTAAGTAGTTTTGGACCATAATGGTGGCTGTAAAATTTGGCCTCAGACTATTTCCCTGACAGCCAAATGAAGAGCCTTGTAAAGTTTCATTGCCTAGCTAAGAGAGGGTCTATCCTGAGAATGGAAACAAAGCAAGCAAATTAACCTCTTGGCATCCTCAGTCCGTGAAGCAGCGAGCCTCAGAGTTGGCTGATAATGGAACCGTGGTGCTGGATTTCCTTCTCCCTCCGTTATTTCCGACTGTACATGCTCAATATCGGATGGAAGAGATAAGGGGCCTCAGTTTTCCCCAGTCACTCCCAGCCTTCTGGACAGGACAAGATGGGGAGGTGCTCAGCTAGGTAGGAAGGGAAGGGGACAGCAGGGGCTGTTTTGCTGTGCAGTCACACCCCACCCAAGGCCCACCCAAGTCCCACCCAGCTTCATCTGTCAGGCGAGTCACACAGGCACCCACAGGATATCTGAGGGCAGGTGGAGCTTCTGACTTCAGAGTCTGCTTTCTCACTGGCAGAAATGGGAAGGGAAGTCTTTTGGCATAAAACCTGACAGGACGCACAGCTTTGCCTTCCATGTATAATTGTAGTAGGGTCACTGTGTTGTACAGATGATGGGAAAAATGTCACAAGGCAGTGGAGGAAACGGGCAGTCAGTCATAGGATTTGTTGGCTAATTCACAGGCACTCTGAGATCTCCAGAGGGAAGAGATGAAGGAGAGATATTCCGGTTCACGTCAGGTTTCAATGCTGACACTGCCATTTGATACAGTGATCTAAAGTGACTATTTTTATTTTGTGGAAAGCATTTCTTCATTAATTTACATATATTTAGTAAACAGTATTTTAAAAGTAATATTTTTATAATATATTTTGCCTCTAGTAATGATTAGTTTCATCAGTTTCCATACCACCAGCTGGAGGAAACTATAAACAAAGCTTTTCTTTTTTTCTTGCTAGATCAAAATAGAGCATTATGGAACTCCTGCTCTCACATTTTATGTTCATTCGGTTACTCCACAAACATATGCTAAGCACTGACTATGTGCTGGGCACCATGGTCTTCAGTTTTCTGAGTCAATATTTATAAATTCTTAATATCAATTATTTTAGCCAACTGATACAGATGGGGATGAATGTACATTTCCAATATGAGTTTTAGTTAGTGCTTAGTTAATCCCTGTGGTCTTGGGTCTGCAGAGACTGAGGACCCTGATCTGCACGTTCCCTCTGGCCTTGGGCTGCTCAGTGCCGTGTGCATCGGAGCACGTTGCCCTTTCATCAGCCAGCAGGTGGGACAAGGAGAATGTAGTGAAAAATGGCAACTTGCTGACGCCTTAAGGGAAGGTTTGCTGGGAGAATATTGGTTCAAATAAGTTTTGATGATGTATTGACTTAATTATCTATTGACATTATTAATAATAGTGCCTTACATTGGAATATGCCTTTCACATTTGTTATACCTTTTATTATTTTTTTTAAAAAATAGAATGCTTCCCTAATTTGCATGTCATCCTTGCACAGGGGCCAGGCTAATCTTCTCTGTATTGTTCAAGTTGTAACATATGTACAGCTGAAGAAAGCATTGTCATATGTTTTTATCCTCATGGAATGTTATGTATGTATGTATGTATGTATGTATGTATGTGTGTATATATGTATTTTAGGGAAGGGTTTACAGGGTATTCAGGGTTCACTACTTTTTTTTTTTGAACCAGGGATTGAGCTCAGGACCTTGTGCTTGCCAGGCAAGAGCTTATTCCACGGAGCCATCTTCCCAGCCCAGGGTCTCACTACTAGATAGGACTCATAGTGATCTGCCAATTTACAGCCTCCTAAAAGCTGAGATTACAGGTGCAGGCCACCATATCCAGTCTCAATTGCTTTCTCAGAGTGCCCCGGATTGAACCCCTGGCCCCTGTGCCTATCCACTGAGTTATTTGGCTGGTCCTGTAATTTATCTTATTAATACCCATTTTTCACAGAGACTAAATTGTTATTATGCAGTATTTTTGTTTGCGGTAAATATCTTAAATAAAGCAACATTTTAGTTCCATACAAGTCTCAGTGAACAGATAGCACATACTTCAGAAGTTTGTATAGGCAGGATTTGAACCCACAACTCCTGATTTGCAGTTCAGTGCTATTTGTACTAACCCTGGTTAGCTTTCGTGTTTTTCTACCATACTTTTGGATTTTTTCCATTGGCAGGAGTTCATCAACAAGGGCCATGCTCAATTCACACAGGAAATTGTGAAATACATAATAAATGGGTCCAACTCATAATTAATTGTGGAAGACCTTGAGGATCTTGATGTAAGAGAGCTATGCTAAATTATAACTCCATTTCACTTACAAATGAGTGAAAGCCTCTCATTTCCCACAGCAATATTTCCAGCTTTACCCCAGAGTGATGTGGAAGAGAGCAGGAAGGCAGGAGGAGGAGACTTAGGCAGACTCGTTTCCAGGTCTGGTGTGCTCCCAGCTAATAGTGCTACCAGGCTGGAAATAAAGGACACGCCTAATAGGCCAGGTGAATTGCATAACAAACATTGAAGGGGGATGTGATTGTTGGCACTTTTAATTATTTAATCTGAAGAGGAACAGCCTTGATCACCTCCCTTTCTGCTGCTTTAGGGAACAAAGAAGGTAGAAGAACTGGTAAGGAGGCCATCCTTCACCAGGTCGGTTAAATTTTAGAAGTTTATCTAAGTGTGGATGCTAATCAGCTTTCTTTTTTTTTTAGTATTGTGGGTTGAAGCTTTCACACATGGTTGAGTACATGGCCTTTTTGTTGTTGTTATTTAGAGACAGGGTTTCATTACATGCCCAGGCGGGACCCGAACTTTCCATCTCTTTGCCTCAGCTTGTCAGAGTGCTAAGATTGTAAGCATGCTGTCCCTGCAGTGGGATCCAATCAGCCTTTTTTTTTAGGCAATATGATGGTGACACTGAAGCAAAGCATATGACAGTGATCAATTTGATCGTGTTGCTCCAAAGGTGGAACAGGGGCTTAGAGGGTGCTGCCACTGCCCAGCCCTTGAGGGACCAGGTGCCTCAGATGTTTCCCCTATGGGGAGGCGAGATGGAAAGTTAGGGCACACCTTGGTATAGCTTTAGATCTCTCAGGTTTCTTGCTATGTATTTTTA
This sequence comes from Myocastor coypus, assembly GCA_004027025.1. Lineage (NCBI taxonomy): Eukaryota > Metazoa > Chordata > Mammalia > Rodentia > Myocastoridae > Myocastor > Myocastor coypus. Next base: position 5,144 of record PVJA010013643.1, on the reverse strand, counting down.
CTTGCACTATAAAACCTAATTTCTAGAAGTAATACTTCTATTTTTGCTACATAGTGTATGTAGTATTTTCTAGGTGCTTTATTATCCTTAAAATGCTATACTGTTCTCATGCTGAATCCTGGTTTTCTATGCAAGAATCAAATGAATGATGAGTGAGTGAATGAATACATGACTGTAAGGGGCGAAAACATAAAGAAGATACAGTCTTGTATAAGAGCTGATGTAACAGAAAGTCTCTAGAGTGTAATTGCTTCTATTATTTCCATTAAGAACTGCTCAGTAACAACACCAAAATGCTTCTAATCAGTCCAGTAAACTCTACATGCCTTTTCACTTGAAGACAATTTTTTGCAAAAGAAGGAGATGATTTGGATATTTTTTCACGACACTTGCTCTGTTGAATCACAGCATAGGGGCAATATGTCCTGGAAACAAAGCATGGCGCTAACGCTATTCAGAATGGACCAACATTTTAGCAGCTCTGGTCTTGCAGTTATTGGTCCATGATTGCTGAACATGTTTCTCTATTTATAGCTAATATACATTTTTAAGCTAAAAAAGACCTTTGATAAAGCATAACATCTAAGAAAGGAGTACACTAAACAATTTTGAAACAGTTAATTTTTAATTTTTTATGCATTTAGTAGAGGGGATAGAGGGTCTATAGGGTCTCACTACATAGACTGGACTCATAGTGATTCTCTTGTTTTCAGCCTCCCAAGCACTGGAATTATAGGTGTGTACCACCACGCTGGCCACTGTGCTGTACCTAAGCAGGTACTTTAGTCTGCTAAGCTATCAGGCCTGCCCTCCAGTGCATTTTTTTCCCCTCCACTTCACTTTTAAAGACAATATTTACTGGGCATTTCTTCTACATACTGGGTATCTTTGGGCACAGAACAAGCAAGAATGAATGAATGAATGCATGAAGATTTGCTTGAAGAGGCTGACCGTAGAGGCCTGTGCTTGTCTCCTGTACTGTGTCTTTCTTTTGTTTTTCAATGGAGTTTTCAATTATAAAATGTTGGACTGACAAACATAATTGTAGGTATCTAAGGGTGTATGACATGATTATTTGTTATATGCATACAGTGCATAACAATCAGCACAATCAAATTTATGACCACATCTATCTCCACTCCTGATCTATATCAGATCTCATGAAATTTTCATCTTAAAACAAAATTTGAATCTTTTAACCAGCATCTCGCCATTGGGTAGCGACTCCTGTCTCCCAGAAGCCTTGGGTAACAACTGTTCTACTCTTTGCCTTTAGTCTCTGCAGACTGCAGATATAAGTGAGATCCTATCGTATTTGTCTTTACTCAGCATAATGTTCTGTAAGCTCGTCTGTGTTGTGGCAAATGGCAAGATTTTTTGGTACCTGTGTGATATTCTGGGTATGTGTATTCCAGTGTGTGTGTGTGTGTGTGTGTGTGTGTGTGTGTGTGCATGCCACTTCTTTCTTTATCCATTGATAAATTGTTGACTATATGAAAGAATGAGTAGGAAATGATCTTGAAGACAATATCTGTGGTATAACAGTGAGACAAGGAGAACTCAACTGCAGCAGTGGAAATCCAGAGAAAAGACAGGCCAAGTAGAATATGTTATGACGAGCCAACTTATAGATGGTTTGAAAGCCAATATAAAATTATCATGAGGCAGAGAATGAATTAGACCCACGCTCTCACTGATTCAAAGATTATAGCATCATCAGAGATTTTAGGGGTCACTAATTCATTAATGAAAATGAAAGGGTCAGATTTGATGTCCAAATGACTATGCATTTGCTTTCTTATTAAAAATGTTCAATCCATCCATCCATCCATCTATCCATCCACCCATCCATCTATCCATCCATCCATCCACCCATCCACCCATCCACCCATCCATCCACCCACCCACTCACCCATTTATTTATCCATCTATTTCAACAATAAAAAATCATTACTGAGGCTGTAGCATTCTGATCAAGACTTGGACATATAAGAGTAATTAAATACAGTCCTGGTGTGTTCATATTATCAGAGCTAGACATTCAAAGTATCAAGTATATCTAGATATCAAAAGTTTATCTAGCAAAAGTATCTGTGTAGCATTCCATGTGATCTAATATAGTAAATGATCTAATGGGTATGTAACAGAGTGTCTAATTTTAAACATCAATATAAAAGGTTCAGAAATCATTTGGAAGGGAAATTCATGAGTTATATTATTCAGAGGCAAGTAGAACTCCACAGGCAGAAAGAGAAAGGCAGTGTACTGGTCTGCACAGAAAAACCTGAGATAATGGTGATTAGGGAGAGTCCCAGAGCCCTAAAGGGAAGGTGGCAGTCTTAATTTACATAGATTTATTCCGACCTTCTCAACTTGCTATAAAAATAGAAAAAGAAGGCTACAAATACAAAATGCCCAACAAAAGTTATTACTCTTGTCATTATAATGGGAACTGGGTGGCTGGTGGATTAGCTGAGCAGATACTTTTAGACTCCCAGTCATTACCTGAGCTGTGGAGAGGTGGTAAGGGCAGAAACACTGTCATTTCTCAGGGTCAGTACATCTGTCCTTTTCCCTAAGATAATGTTCATGGTGAGGCTATTTAAGTACTTCACTAACTCTTGTCCAGGACATGGTTGATGAGAGAAGACAGGACCAAGGGAATTTGTTTTCTTATTGGTTAGATTGGAGTGTGTGTGTGGACTGGACTTTGTAAGAAGGACCATAGAAAGTTAGGGAAGAAAGGACTATGAAGATCATTCTAAGGTTGAGAGACAGGAGGCCTGAACAGAGAAATGGACTGTGTTATCATTAGTAATGGCTATACTAGGACAGTAGCATCCAGGTATCTTAACTCCCCCTCCGATAGTATATCCAGGATACCACAGGAAAGAGATGGAATGAGAGAAAGAATGGAAAGGGTGGGAAAGAAGAAAAGGCAAAAAAGAAGACACTTTTAATTAATATGTGTTTTGACCTAATTTGCATTTTTCATTTCTTAGTTGCCTTTTGAGTTTTGTAATGAAGAAATGTTAATTTTCCTTTCTTTCAGAAGAAAGTCTATGGTATGTATACCTGCGAAAATAGATTCCCTTTAAATTGTGAAGGAGAAAGATCATTCTTTTCTACCTTCCCTAATTGCACCTTTAGGCAGCTATGGCTTGTATCTTGCATTCGTGGGCTGGGCTTCTAGAGCGTTTGATTGATTCCGGTGCAAAGCAGGGATTAAGGATGCCTACAATGTAAGGGAGAGACAGAGGCTTGCTCTCTCCTCCTCCCTTTTGCTCACGTTGCTTTTGCTGTTTGCCACTGGCATGAGCTGTTGCCCTCTGCCATGTGCCACCTGTCTTGGAACCACAAATTGTGGACTCAAACCTCTACAGACTGTGAGATAAATAAATGTTTTCCTTCTTTAATTTTGGGAGTCAGATATTAGTCTCACTAACCAGGGAAAAGTGAGTAACGTAGGCACTGTTCTCTGGAAAGAAAAATAAGTAATACTAATCAAAAGGAAGTCTATGTTATACAAGTATTAGCATAAGCAGTTGGCTTAGCTTTCAGACTTGTATACTGGAAATACACTTCCACTATTGTCTAAGGTACATGGTTTCCAGGTTAACTGTGAAAAAGCTTGGGAGTCTGGCCTCACATTTTATAATTCCGTTTTGATAAAGTACAATATGAGAGAACTTCATGCCTCATTGTACTGGGGCAGTGTGTGCTCCACTTGAATACTCAGCTGAGATAACAGAGCCATTGGAAAGATTATTTCTGCCTTAACTCGGGAGAAGAAAAAATATGTAAAGCAATTAAAATGATTTAGAGGTTTTATATAAAAGCAATAAAAAGTTATACCTTTTGAAGGCTACTTTGTGTTTTTCAAGTTGATTTAGAGCAAATTAAAGGGGGTAACTGCAAAAAGTTTCAAATCTGAACAAAACCAGTATTAACTGCAAGGCAAGTTGAAAAAACAACAGTGTGTCCGCGGCCATGAACTTCTATTTGCACGTTAACATCAGGATGCGGGGCAACTTGGGCGCTATTACCTATTACACTGTAACAAGTTAAACAGAATTTATTTTTCTGGTCTAAAAATACTACTACATGTTCATTAATATGCTACATTTGATAAGGAAATAACCTCATATGTGAAATGAATATAAAAGTAAACACAAAGTTGTAATTTCAATAACCAAACAAAACCATTACATTTTCTTTTTATCTTTTTACTCTTGGTATATGTGCTCCTCAAAAGCAAAGCAAAAGTGAGATTATTCTGCATACAACTCATTCCTCGCATGAACATATTCTGAGCAATGTTTGTCACCACACCCAGCTCAGCCTTTTCCATTCTTGCTTAGAAAATATTTCTTACTACCACATTATATAGTTGTTTAAGCTGTATTGGTGAGGATCCATTTTTCACTTAGGTCTTTAGTATCCCGGTATTTATTTTGATACCTTGCATAAGGTAGGCAATACATTAATTTTTAATGAATTGTAATACAGTATATTATAAACTTAAAATTTTATATTTATTAATATTAAATGTAGCCTTTTAATACATTAAATTCTGAAGTTTAATTCAATTTCTTCCTAATTTTCAGTTTTATTTTATTAATCTGCCTGATTTTTCCTTCACCAGTAACAATTAATTTACTCATTGCGCTTCATAATATACATATTAGTTTCTGGTTAGGGAAGTTTCTTTACATTGTTTCCTGTTCTTTCCTTTCACTTAGAAGCATTTTAGTCAATGCAGATATTTTATTTTTTCAAATAAAATTTAGAGTATCTATCTTTGACATGCTTCCTAAAAATCCTATTGCAATGACAATAGCCTTATAGATTGTTTACAGAATTACTCAATCTTCTTTTTTTATTGAATCAAGCTTTGCATTTTTTTCATGATTCAATATTTTTATTGTTTATCAATCTTCTTGATGTTGAGCATTATATTCCTAGAATTGCTGGATGCTTGCTGTTCTTGTTCTTACCATTTTTGGTATATTTTTTGTTGTTCTTACTTTTATGTGTTTAATATTAACATGGCTCTGGAAGACGCCTCTTTCTGTTACATTAACTTATTGATTGTGGTCTGGGAAAGTTGTTCTTTTAATATATTCTGTCACTTTCTGCTACAG
>PVJA010013642.1:25909-49194 GCA_004027025.1 Myocastor coypus | reverse complement strand
GAGGTGCCAGATTTCCCCTTCAGGCCTGACTTTCTGCTACATCAGGAGTTGGCACTGCCTACAGGCAAACTGCTCTGTTCAAATTCAGCTTGTTAGGTAGAGGGGGCCCAAGCTTCTGGGGTGCATAAGGTTTGATGTGCAGTACCCTAAAGACATGGAACATTTTTAACAGGCATTGTGAATTTGTTTTATTTCTAATGTTATTTTCCCACATATCAACATTAAGAAGTTGTAAAATAGAGACTAACAGATAATAGGAATCTCAGCTATCACTTTACACTCTAGAGATTTATTGCTGACAGCTGCTTATTGTCCATACTTTAGTTAAGAAACACATTTTGTCACTATTCTCCTTAATGTATGGGAGTGTCAACCTTGTTGTTACATCCTCTGCTATTGCATTATTTCAATGCATTGAATAATATCCTGTTATAGCCATGGATCACACTACATTAGCTGATTATCTGTAATTGGATAACTGGATTTGTTCGGCCTGTCCCCCTCCCCCATTCTAATCACTGCTGTTAGAGAAGAACAAGAATATAGAATGGGTAAGGCCCCAGATGTTTGGGTTGGGAAGGAAATAGTCCATAGCTAGATCACATGTGTAGTGTAAGAGGTCTGTGTTTGGAGTGATCCTATGCTGGCTATGGGATTCACAAGCTCCCCAGCAAGGTGGCAGCCAAACAGAAGCTGGGAATGGAGAGAGTTAACCAGCACTGGCTGAGAGCCGGGTGATATCAGGATGAGGACTGCAGTGTCCTCAGAAGACCTAGAGCTGCTCCTCATGCCCAGACTCCTTGGCAACACTGCTGCCAGAAGAAAGGAACTGTTATGGACTGGCTGTACATGCAGAGAAATGCAGATGGGATTTGAAGCTGCTTACAGGGCAGTATGTGGTGGGAGAGTACTTCGGCTGCATTAGGGCTGTCTGAGCAGTCAGAGAAGGGTGCAGGGAAGAGGTCTCCAGTCCCTGAAGTGGAAACCTCAGTGTGCTGCAGAGGCGGTGGTTTCCATGTTCCATCAGTAAGCTGTGCTAGGTATGGTGTTGGCAGGACATGGCTCTCAAATAAATCTGCTCACAAGGGCCCTGGGCCAGTCCCTTCTGTGTCATTGCTTTAATACCCAGAGGCTCAGGCCAAGGGCTGCAGGGACCTCAGCAGCAAAGATGATTATTTCCTTCCTTAAATGCCTGGTTGCAGAGTTTCCGGCTCAAAGGCTGTGTAAGATTTTTAAGGTTTTTGATCTGTGTAGCTCAGTTGTTCTCTCTATAGGGTATGCTACCTTGCTCTCTAGACATCAGTGTAAGAAAACTCCTGCTTTGTCCCTAACCTTGTAATTTATTTCACTTTATCTTTGCATTGGCAAATAGTATCTTACTTTCATGCTTTATCTTTGGAGTTAGTTGCACTTAACATTTTCCCATGGTTTTGCTGGCCATTGGTATTCTTAATTATTATTTATTTATGTTTATATTTCTTGTCCAATTTTCTGTCATTACATCCTTTCTTTTTGAAAAAAATGTTACTGACTTATGTATTTTACAAATGTTAGAGACAGTAATTTTTGGCTGTCATAGCTAGATGTATATTTTAGTTTTCATTTGTCTTATAATTTTATCATGGTGTTTTTGATATAGAGAATTTTAAACTTTGCCCTATTTCAAGCTCTCTGTCTTTACTTTTTGTTTCAGTTGTTGGCATTATGCCTAAGAAGTCTTATTTTTTTCTATAAGTGAAAATTATGTATCAACAATTTTCTCAAGAAAAATTTACAGTTAACTGTTTAATGAAGAAAAGTTAAATGCTCTGTAAGATACAAATTTGTAAATTTTTAAGTAATATATTACAAGGATAATTAGTATAATTTACTTGACCAGGCAGTGTTTATATTTATTCCTCTATGCTACTTATGTCCATTTTTTCCTGATAGTTACAGAATATGAAAACATAACAGAATGCCTTAAAATATAAGTGTGAAGCACAGTACCTCTATGAACCAAATCAGGATCTTTGAGGCTGCGGCTTGATTCTATATAGATTTTTAAAAAGAACATCTCACTAGATGATTCTGATTTTGTATTTTTAAGTAAGAACTGTGGTTCTTACCCTGGGTTGTACATTAGAATCAAACTTTAAGAGGCTTAAAGTTTCTTTGACATCCAAGCTACAACCCTAGATAATTAAGTCATAATTTGGGGAGGTGGGATGTAGGGCTAGGAATTTTTCAGTCTAACCAGCTGATTTACAGCTATGGAAATAATAAGGCACAATGGAGAGAGAAGAAGCAGGTCCAACTGACAGCTGGTGGTGCTGCAGTGTCTTTGTGAAGTAGAAGCACATTATCTGTTATGTGGAGTGGAAAAGGGTGGAAGGGAGCGAATCTAGTGGCTTAGAAAGCCCTGGAAGAGCTCCAGTGGAAAAGAGAAGCGACATGGGGGAGTGATTTTGAAGATGCAAAAAAGGGTAGATCCGGAGGTGTCCTTGTAGCCACCCATCAAGGGGAGTGGTTTTCTGCAATCATGCAGAGGTCTGGACATGAACTGAGGCAGAGTCAGACCCGTGGTGCTGCTCTAGCCCTGGGAGTTTGTAGGGCAGGGACAGAAGAAGAAAGAGGAGCTGCTCCTTTTTGAGTTATTTCTCCTTGTTATTGACTAGCAGAACATGAATTCTGTTTATCCTTTTCTTTTCAGTGTACAAGGGTTAGAATCCAGGGCCTTGCACATGCTAAGTAAGCATGTGCCCTTCCACTGAGCTACATGCCTTGCCAGAAACAGAATTTCTAAGATGCATGATACTAATGATTCTTCTTGGACTTGTGTTTCTAATGTCTCAGAGACTTCCTGTTAACATATATACAGGAGCGCTTGATCTTGGGTCTCCCCCAGAGCCGGGGAAATCTCCACGATGCAAACTCATGTGCTCTTCACATAGAGGAGGAGACAGAACCCGGCATGGATGACTTTTTCCTTCCTTCCTTCCTTCCTTCCTTCCTTCCTTCCTTCCTTCCTTCCTTTCTCTCTCTCTCTCTCTCTCTCTCTCTCTCTCTTTCTTTTTTGTGGTACTAGGGAATTTGACTCAGGGTCTTTGCATCAAACTACAATTCCTAGATCTGCTTATTTTTTATTTCAAAATAGAGGCTCTTGTAGGTTGCTAAATTGCCTCATTTGACTAACTTTCTAAACTTTTGGGCTTGAAATTGCATTCCTCCCACCTCATCCTCCCAGAGTGCTGAGATTATAGGTCTACAGCACAATGTGGAGCCAGATTCGTACATTTTTAAAGTTCCACAGACAATTTTGATGCTCATCCCTGAGTCTAGGAAGTATTAGGAGTTTTAATCAATACCAAGCTTAAAAGCTGAGAGACCGAATCTAAATTCCTAAAGCAACTTGTTGACAGATTTCCTTAATATTTTAAAATTTATTATGCCTTGACCAGACAGAGTGTAAAACATGTTATGGAGTTAAAGGGAAAAAAAGGTAGCTGAAGGCATTGTGATTTTCCCTTTTTCTGAATAAAATGAATGACATTTTGAGTTCCTCTTCGTTTCTTTTTAAGAAATAGCTTATTATACAATATCAGCTCAGCATGAGCTTGGTTTCCATAATGTGTTGTTTTGCAATAGTCTGGTCAGGGGTGCGTATGAGGGACACTGTGTTCAGGCCATGCCAAGGAGAGGGGGCACTTCCTTCCTTACCTTCCTTTTGCTTCAGAGAAGAAGGAAGTTTCAGGAAAGTATGTTAGTGCTAGAGGTTTTTCTCCTTCTCAAGAACTAAGTGGCCACTTGCTAGAAAGTGAGTAGCATTTCTGATTATACCTTCTAATGAAGTAGCAGCTGTCAAGATTTAATCTTTATGGATTAGACCAAGGAACCTCCTGGAGTGAACCATGTGCCAATATAGAACATCAGGAGCTATCCAAATCTTGAGTTAAGATTCCATTGGATTGGGGCAGCTTTATGATTTTTACCAATTTTTTATTTTTTTTTTTTATTTTTTTTTTTAGTACTGGGAGTCGAACACAGGACCTTGAACTTACCAGGCAGGCATTTATGCCATTGAGTTATCTCCCTGGCCCCCCAAAATTTGTTTTGATATTGTTTCTTTCTTTTTTTTTTTTTGTCTTTTTTGAGACAGGGTCTCACTATGCAGCTCAGACAGGCCTTGAGCTCACTTTTGTAGCCCAGGCTGGTCTCGAACTCGCACCAATCCTCCTGCCTCTGCCTCCCGAGTGCTGGGATTACAGGAGTGCGCCACCACGCCCGGCTTATATTGTTTATTTCTTAAGTGAGAAAAATTGTAGATAATTTTGGTATGTAAAATGAGATGCTAGGGAGTGGCAGAATATTCTTGAAATAAATATACCAGAGAGACTGATAGGAATATCAAATGTGGATCATTCTACATGTTTCTTTACAATAACAAGCCTTGTTTGCTACTTTACCAGTGAAGATAGACTTTTGTTGGTCCCAGTGTAAATGAAAGGCATAGGTCATTGTTTTCAATGTCAAATTTTCTTGACTTATATTGAAGGGAGCTGATTGCCTGCAGTGTCCAGATGTTCCTGGTTGTACTTTTCTTGACACTGTGTGTATATTAATAGTGAGAATATTCTGTGAGAACACTACTTTTCTCATGCTCTGTGTTGATGGCTATTTTAGGACACCAGCTCCCCCATTTCTCAGTGTGTATGTGGGTTGCTGCTGGGGAGTTGCCTGGAAAGCCTGCTTAGTACAAGCTCCCAGACCCATGCTTTTTGGAATCACTCATCTGCCTTTTTCCTCCAGGGTTTGTTGACCCTGGACATGACTGGTTCCTGGGAGGCCTCTGAAAGGCTTTGAACCACTCCTGCTATAGGTGGGGCCATTTCTCTGTCCCCCTGGACTATGCAAGAGCCACGCTACATGCTACACAGGCAAACTCCTCTGGGCCCAAAGTCACCTTGAGTCTTCTCTTACCATGAGGCAATACAGGTCCCCACGCTGCACTACCAAAAGATTCTGTCTTCCAGGGCTTGTTAATCAGTTTTTATGGCCCTGAGTAAAGGTCTCTTTCTAGGACCCAGGCCAGAGGGCACCCTGAGTGGGAAACCCTGTGCAGCAAGCTCCAGTCCTTCTATTAGCTCACACGGAGCCTTTATGTTTGAGTTCACTGACCTTAGCCCAGGCTTGATTCACCTGAGTTCTCATTGCACCCTCATGTTCACAGACCCCCCCCCCCCCCGCCACCATCTTTTATTTGGCAAATCTTACTGGTGGATCTATTTTATGCTAAAACTGGGTGATGGGGGTAGAATAGTAAACAGCACATTGTTATGAAGCCTCCAGTCTAGTGGGCTTAATGAGATGTTACTAAGCTGCACTAATACATGTGCATAATTAGCACTGAGATTTGTTCTCTGAATGTAATAAACTAGCCTCCTTCCCTTGTGTGTCAACTTAGTTGCCCTGCTTGAGCTTCACTCTAGTCTATATTTGTTTTAAATGCATTCAATTCTTGTCTGTATCTGAACACTTAATTCTCTAAAATATTATAGGGACTGGGACTTGGGAGGTAGCTTGACAGTCTCAGTGACTACCTGGCAAGCACAAGGATCCTGGTTTTATCTCCTGTATGGCATGCTATGCTGGCCTTTGCCACTGAAACTAGGCATGGTGGCACACACCTGCAATCCCAGCACTGGGGAGGCTGAGACAGGAGGATCACTATGAGTCTGAGCTGGGTAGTGAGACCTTGTACCAAATAAATAAAAGATTAGAAAAAAATACAAGGACTATAGTAGAGGCATTCCAAACCATCTTTATGCTTTTCAACATTTTTAGTTTACTATTTATATTTAATTGAATGCATTTGATATATTTCTATATATTCTAAAATAAGTGTTTGAAGGAATTTAATAATATGGGAACATGAGTCAGCATGCATTATTTCATATGTAATATATTTCTATTATATCATTAAACATATCTAGCAATATATATCATATATAACTAGCGTAAATATATAATGATTCTCTAATTCTGTGTATAGTGAATTAAATCATACTCTCATCTAAACACATATCGATTGGCCAGAATAGCTTGAGTGAGAAACTAAAGATTAGCAAATCTGGGGTAGAAGGTTTTCTCCATATTCAAAGACAGAAGAGTTAAAAAAATGAAAATTATCAAGTTTTAGCATTTATTTGTCTAGTGTTGGGTGAATCTATAAAGTAATGATGGAGCTGAAAACAATTTCTAAAACTTATAACCATCCTCAGATAAAAAGAAATTCTCTTAAAATTTTACATTGAAATTCCAGAAATGATACATCCATCCACTGTCAGAGTTACACAGGTCATGGCAGGGAGCTGAAGCTGGAGCCTGGGCCTTTGCATTGTCTGGCAGTACAACACCTTTTGTAAAGAAGAGTGCTATAAGTATTTCACAGTCAGGGCTGGATGACTGTGAGGTTTTCCTGAACTGCTGATGGGCTAAATATTTGTCTTCAATTCAACCTCTTCCTCTTTTGGGGAAAATTATCATACAGTCTTAAATACTGGAAATAGTATGGCCAAATTTTGATCAGCTGTTCCTTAGGCAGAGGCAGTTGCCTGAGGAACTCTGATTTGTAGTGTTTGCCAGCTTCCCTGCTACCAGTCCAGCCATGACCAATTTCAGGCAAAGTTACCATGGGGAGACTGCTGGATGTTGCTATGGAATTGGGAAGAGAGGCACAGAATGACCTCTTGCTAGGTGGTGTAAGCTGTCTCCATCTGTACAGATATTGCTTCCAGGGTACAGAATTGTTTTTTCTGATGTGTATAGGCAAGTATGAGAAATCAACTTGTGATCTTGGGACACATTATGTTGTGCTATTTCTCAAGCTCTGAGTGTCTGGGTCACAGTGCAACCAAAGCTTAAGTTTAAGAAGTTCAATCAGCCTTTTTGTTTATATATGTTACTCCATTATTCTCTGTTCTACTTTTATCCTCTTAAAGCAGTAAATTGTTTGGCTATTGCTACTCCTTTTCAACATATACATGACTTTCTAGATGTCAGATGTTATTTTAAGTGCTGTGCAGATAATGACTTATTACTTCATTATAACCATGCTCTTAGGTAGACATTGTGTTTGATTATTTGTTTCTTGGTGATCTTACCTGCTTACCACAGTGACTAGTCTCCAAATAATAATGTTTATCATTTACCTTGGGTTGTGTCATTACTTATTGCCCTTTCCCTCCAATTATCCAAGAGAATTATGACTAAAAGTGCTTTGAGTACATATTTTTAAATTTTAAAAATTAAACCACTCATTATCTTTTTAAAAAAATTTTGTATGTTTGGTACAGGGTCTCACCTCCACAGCTTGGGCTCATAATAATCCTCCTGTTTCAGCCTTCCCAGTGATGCGATTACAGGTGTGCACCATTCCTCCAATTCTTAGTGGCCAGATCTGAGTGGCCAGGGTGAGGTGGCACTGAATAGCATGATACAGGGGATCATCCCTGGGTCCTTGTGTTTGCCTAGGTAGGAGCTTAGGCCTGAGTTTTCTCTGTGGCTCAAACTGTTAATTTTCTTCCCCAAGTTTTTGTTTTTGTTTTCCATCATCCACCCAAACTGTTTTTAGCTTTCTTTAGAACATTTTGCTTATGAGAAAAATGTAGTTTGGAGAGTGCTCAAGACTAGTCATACTTTCTTTGGAATAACTTTGCTATGTCATCTAGTTACTGAGAAGGAAGAACTGTGTCACACTCAGATGCCTCTGTCATGTCACCACTTAAGTTTCCTTTGACTCCATTTTCCCTGCAGTGGGTCTTTCCCTTGCTCTGAGTGCAGAAAACACTTCATATTGAATTGAGAGTGAAGTCCTTTCCTTCTCCTCCTGAGCCCTACAGCTTTATTTCATCTGCCTATGTCATGGTCGCTGTGGTACAATGGCTAAAGCCTGGGGATTCAAGCTCTGCTTTTGCTACTTCCTGGCTGTGTGACTGTGGAAACTGTCTTTGATCTCTCCATGCCTCTGTTTACTCTTCGTTAAAGCAGACAAATCAACAGTGTCTACATCATAGGACTTTAGTGAGTTAACACATATAAAAGGCTTAGAATAGAACCTGGTAGCTAGAAAGCACTTTGTAAATATGAGTGCCTTTTTGCTTCCTGTTCTGTCTGCCTTCCTAACCTTTCTCCAGGCTCTCTTGCAACTTGAGATAACTAGAAGATCTTCGCACATGCAATTCCTGCTACCTGGCAAGTTCTCTTTCCAGTCATCACCTAGTTGTTTATTCTCCCCATCTCTGCTTACCTGGCACTTCCCAGATGAGCTTATTGTGAGGCTCAATTCTCAGATTATATTAGGGATTATAAATATTCTATGGTGATTTAAGCTACGTGGGAGAATTTTTTTTCCACTGAGGTTTTTATTCATGCATTTTACGTCCCTAGAAAAAGAATCCCAGTATTTTCCTTACTGGAAATTTTCATCTTGCTTCCTCATGGCCTATGATGACAGCTGAGGTCATCAATACAATGAAACAAAACTGATGGGATGGGGTAGATTCTTCTATCACTTTTTCAGGTCCTTTAGTTTCACATCACACCTGGGCTGTTCGTGTGAGTTCACAGCCAGCCTGAACTTGTTTAACACTTGTTTAACCTGCCTGCAAGGTTCACAACAATTTGTCCAGCCTTGTGATCATCAACAATTTAAAATTTTTCAGTGTATCCATGGTGATAATCATAGTTAGAAATCTGACAATGACTGGAGCATGGCCAATAAGGGCCTGGCGTTCTCCTCCCTTTCTGGCACTGTTGAGGCTGAAATCAGCAGCCAGGACACTCACACTCACCAACATGGCAGCATGGAAAGGTGAAGGAAAAGGCTGTGGGGGAGAATTTCAGTGAACTCCACGCATTCATGTATCTGAGTCCCTGTTGGGGCCCCAGGTTGTAGTACTGTGGGGTGGCTGTGCTGTGCTGCTCACAACAGCAAGTCTTATTCTCATAATATACTATGAGCATATTATGCCTCCCACTGATCAGGTAGGAAATGTTAGTGTGTCACTTCTTAGTGTCATTCCTGAATGCTGAATTTCAGCAAGCTTTCAGGAACCCAAACCACTCACTATGTTCACGGCCAAGGGCTAGCAAGGGCATTTGGATTTTTGTTCAAACAACTTTGTTAGCTAAGAGAGGTGAAGGTGGTCATGACATCCATACTCTACAAAACACATATTTTATAATGAATTTTTTTAAAAAAATAGTAAGCGCTACAGTTAGCATTTAAGTTGAAAAAGAGATCATTTCCATTATTATTATTATTATTATTATTATTATTATTATTAATTATTCAATCTCTATGCAGTTCAGGCTGGCCTTGAACTCACTGCAAAGCCCAAGCTAGTCTAGAATGTGATCCTCTTGCCTCAGTTTCAAACTCTTAAGTGCTAGGATTACAGATGTTTGCCAACACATCTGGGGAATCTTAAGCTAATAGCGTATGATTTTGTCTTTTATTCAAGTATTGTTTGTTAAAATGAAAACTCTTTAGGCCACTATTATTTCTTAAAAAGCTTTTAAAGGTTCATGAACCCTGATGCTAACTTTTCAATGATTCATATCCAAAGCAGTATTTCAATGAGAATTTAAATTATTTTTTAATTTAGAACAATACTCAATTCACCTTAAAATTTTAAGTAATTGATTGTGTAAGTAAAAACTAGTGAAGTTTGTGTCCTTCATGTAAAGACTTATTTATGGTAACAAAGTACTTTACTACTCATGAATCGTAATTTATTTATTTTAAAATATTTTCCCTTTCAGCTCAGTCAAGTTCAACATATTTTTATTGACTTTGACCTTTGGTGCTATTCAAAGTAAATGAATCTACTTAAATTCTTTCTTATCAGGCAATATGGTGGCTTTGCATATTCACAGAACAAACTTTGTGAGAGATGATAAATTCTTCACACAAAAATGATGCTTAAGTGGATTAATGTTTGCGGAAGTGTGCTAAACCTTTCATATATAAAGGCAATGCTTTGGGGCTGGAAGCATAGTTCAGAGGTTAAGTGTTTGCCTCATAAGCACAGAACCAAGACTGAACCACCAGCGCCTTGAAGGATAATACAACAACAACCACAACTCCATCCACAACATTGTAGGTCTTAAATGTGAGAGTCCCTGCATAATTTTCAACCCTGAATATGTATAACGAAGGCTGAAAACACGTGGTTGTGTGGACACACAAACACAATTATGATAAGTGTAATGCCTTCTTTTTTCAGAACACTGGTTTTTTTTTTTTTTTTTCTTCAGTACGGTGTCTACAGGGTGTCCAGGGTCACTTTGTGGTTCAGATTCATAGTGATCCTCCTATTTACAGCCTCCCAAGTGCTGGGATTACAGGTGTGCGCCACCATACCCAGGCTCCATTGCCATCTCCGTGTACCCCGGGGTCGGGGCCAGCACAGCAGGCCTGGGTATTGAACTCACCGCCCCTGTGCCTGCTTGCCGGTGCTTTAATCCACTGAGCTATTTGGCCAGCCTAGAGCATTGGAATTCTAGCCAAGTATAGCTTCAAGAGCATAGGAGAGATACCCACATCAACCAAGCCTACTGACCTCTTAAAAAAACCTTTGAAAAATAACGGTTTGACAATCTTGAATTTAACCCCAGGTGGTGGCAAACATCTGCAATCCCAGCACTCTGAGAGGCTGAGGCAGGCTGTTCACAAGTTTGAGTTCACCTTAGGCAACTTAGTGACTTAGCAAGATGTTGTCTCAAAATACAGAATAAAACAATCTAGGGAAGTAGCTCAGTGTGAAAGCCCTGGGTTCTATCTCTTTCATGGGGAAAAAATCTTGACATCAGCATATTACTCTTCACTATGATTTTCTACAGGTCAAATAGATGCCCTCTTAGCCCTGAAATCCTTGCCTAGAGATCCGAGGAGTACTATAAAATGCTAAAAATTGATGCTAGACACCGAGAACCCTTCCTATCTCTATTGTTATCTTTCACTATGATATAGGTGTCCACTGAGAGAATCCACACAGTTTTATTTTTCACTTGAGTTCAAATTTTGTTAAAATTTCAATTAAAAATATTTATTTTAAAGCTAAAAATGCACACATCAATTTATTGCAGGTGATGAAGACAGTCAAATCTATGCAGCTTCTTTGCAACAAATAAAAACTGTGACTGAGCAAGTCGGATGGAATGAAGGAAATCCTGCACTCTTTCAGGCAGCCAAGACCAATGGAATGTCACTGGCACCCAGCTATGTCTCCAAAGGACCCCAGGAACCCTCCTTTGACTCTGGAATCCTAAAGGCAATGTCTCAGAGAGACATCCGGGCAGAGATATTCCTCTGGAGCTTTCTGTGGTGGTCAGACACCATAGAAATGGTGCGTGTGGCTGGTCACCCCAATGTGTACAAATCAGGCTGGCTGTACCCAGTCTACATATTCAGTTTCTTTTCTGTGCTTCGAATTATATTTACTCCCCAAAATCCTCTCCTCAGTTCCTTGAGTATCCTGCTGCAGGATTTACCCTTTGTTTTTGTTAGGTTTAGTTTAATCATTGCTTTGGGGACCATCACTCCCATATTAGGTCTTTGCAAAAATATACTAGTGACACTCTCTTATGTCTACTTCAATTATTTAACCAAATTCAGGCCTTTCTCTAGCTTTGAAACGTCAATGTCTTAAAAACAATGTAAGATCATCAGACTTTTTCATTATGGTTATATGAATATTTCAAAAATACATTTCCTTGGACTTGAGCTGTGTAAAGAAGAGATTGTAGTGAAAAAAACATTGTTTTAAAATAATGAGCTCATCAATTTTTTACGTTTACAGATGGTGTTAAATTTCAACAAAGTTATATGTTGGTAAATTGTCTGTATAGGCCTCTAGAAAATGTTAGGAGCTAATTTTAATTATGTACAATGGACTTTTTAATCTAAAAACCAATCTTTATTGAAGCATTTAAAAAAATGAGAAAATGTTTTCTCTATAAGTTAAAACAAGAAAGATATTTTTAGAAAATACACCTGAATTTGTTGAAAAGTTCTAGGTTATTTTTATTTTTTAAAATCTAAAATTTGGGGGCCTGTTGGGATGGCTCAGTGGTCTAAAGCGCCTGCTTGGGAAAGCTTGGGCAGCTTTAGGGACTGCGGTTCAATCCCTGGCACCACATGCTGCGCCAGCCCTGCTCTCGGGGTGAGCTGAGCCGGCCATAAAAATGAATGAATAAACAAATAAAGGTTCTGAAACAAGAAAAAAAAATCTAAAATTTGTATTTCAGGATCTCTAGTTTTTTAAGGATGTTTTTTAAGCATAAAATTATATATACATTTTTTGAATTTTAAAAAATTTGCATTTGAGTTTGTTGTTGTTTTTGTTTGTTTGCTTTTGTTTTTTCTCAGTGCCAGAGTCTCACACAGCTACACCAGCACCCTACCACTGAGTTGCACACTACCACCTGAGCCCAGGAGCTATGTGCTTTATTCAGCTGCAGCAGGTGACTTTTATTTCAGTGACTGATTTCCAAGAGTGATGACTTTAATAGCTGTGTGACACAGTGTAAGGCTGAGCTGTCTTGCATGAGTGCTACGGCATAGATAGGAATGTTGTTCAGCATAATGAGATTGTGGTGCACTCATACCTAGGCAAAGTTCTACAGTAGGAAGCCATAAAATAAAGATGTGGGTTTCAAAGTCTAAGAATCTTTTGTTTGTGGAATTTGTAAAAAAGTCAACTATAAGCCCTACTTAAAATTCTGAGTTCAACTTACACATATATTAATAAAAGTGCCTTATCTGCTACAGTTTCATGGATATCAATGCCTTACAAATCATTAAATACACAGTCATGGAATTTGTCTTTAGCACACTGGGATACTCTGGTGCAGAAGAGTCTGAGTTACTCAAGCAGCAGTCATGGATCACAAGCATCCTAATGATACCATCGCCAAGAAATGCATGCCTTAATATGTAGCTTCAATTCTCTTGTTTTATTCCTTTCTGTATTCCTGCTTACCTTCTGGGAATCATACCTTAAGCCTTATATTTGTGAAAAGTAATACAGTGTAGTTTTGCTCTTTGTTTTGTTTTTGTAGTACTAGAAATTGATCCCACGGAGCACTGAGCTACATCCTCAGCTATTTTATACTTTTTGACAGGACTGTGAGAAACTGGCCTTGAACTTGTGATTCTTCTGACCTAGCATCCTCAAAAGGTGTCAGCCATTGAGCCAAGAAGTTGTAGCACTTTTTAAAGACTTTCACATTGTGTTTACTTTCTTGAGTTTCTCACTAATCCGTTAGCACATTAACAAAGGGAAGGCCTTATTTTGTTTCACAGTGAGGCTTTACCTTTATACATTCATTCTATCAGTACTTATAATACGTACGTTAAAAAATGTAAATAATTTCAAATTCCTTCTTGGTAATCCTTTGTTTTAATTAAGAGAAGAATATAAATAAGATGAATTTTTGATGTTTTTATGTATGGAAGTATTTCAATAAATATATATTTATCTTACATTTGCAATATATAAACAGTGCTCAGAGAAATTCAAAAATATTTCTTGAGTTTAGAATGCATTTGTGCTTGATATTTGAATGTGAATGTGTCTTACATTTTGGGAGTGGCAACACTGTAAATAATGAAAATTATGTTTAGAAAGAAAAGCATTGAATATCTAATTTAATTTGACGATACACTTGTTTATAAAATTCAAGCCAATGCTATTTAGTAGACATTACAGCAAGTTATGCTGAGCAACATTAATTCTTTACTGTGTGTAATGGATTGTTGCATTCTGGTAAACTTGTGGCACCCAGATGAATTGAACTAGTATGGTGTGGGGGGCCCACCTGAGGACTGTTGCTGGCAGCGTAAGAGACAGAACTGGAGCAGCTGTTGGGAGGCTGTTAGGAAAGCTGTTGGAGCTGTTGGAAACTGCAGGTTCTCTTGGGCTACTCTGCTGGAGGACCTTGCCGTGCTGATTCTCCTGGTGAGCTTGGAACCTTCATTCTTGCTGTCATGGTTGTGGTTCATTTTGAGGGAACCCTGATCCTCATCTTGAGCATTGCTTTCTGGCTCTGGAAGGGAAGATGGCAAACTGCTCGGCCTCATGAAGAAGTTGTCACATCGGCTTTCCTGATGGGAACTCAGCTTTTTACATCACTGGAGGAGCTTCGGACCTCACTGTCACTGAGGAAGGCTGTGGTACTTTTGGGGGGAGCTCTGCTTCTTACATTGAGCATTGCTTCCTAGCTCCAGTTCAGATTCCTCAGCCTGCTGTCACAGAGCCTTCACCCTGCTGGCACAGACTTTCTAGCTTCTGCCACTGACCTTTGGGCATTTCCAGCGAAGATCCATGAAGCAGGCCTGCAAGGGTCCAAGTTCTATCCCGATTTTTCTATCACTAGACTATTTTGTTCAGTCTAAATTTTTAAATAAAAATCCTTTAACCAACTTTTAAAAAACTTTTTAAACAAGTCTCACCATTTACTTGAGGCTGGGCCTGAGCTCACTATGTAGCCAGGACTGGCCTCGAACTCTTACTGATCCTCCTGCTTCAACCTCCAGTGTTAGAGTTATATATGTCTGTTATTACATCTAGCCTTGATCTTCATTTTCATCTAATGTCCTTGTTTCATGGAGGGATGAGAACAGTAAAGGTTAGCAAAGGAAAACGAAATGAAATAATTTGTTAATACGTATGCTGTGCTGAGTATTGGGTTATTTGGCTGACTAGTGATTATTTGGTATAGATGATCTTGGAGCAAATCTTGATTTAGTGAACAATTTCAAAAGCTTTTGCCCATCATAGGCATTAAAATGTATATTGAATTAACTTTCAAAGAAGAGCAATATACCACTTAGAGCCATCACACATAAGAAGAGGCACACAGTCCAAAGAGATGGTAAATAATAAAATGCAAAGTGAATATGGAGTCTACATTTAGAGCCATCTTATTTCATACAGTGGCTATTTCAATTAACCAAACTCACATGGTGAAACATTAACTCACTGTTAAGATTCTTGGCTGTTTGCCTATCTACTTTTCAGGCTTTTTTATAATTTGATTCAAACATAGAACCAACAAAATCAGGTGAAGAAATAGAGAAACAGTCATGTACACCTGACATACAGGAAAATGGACACCCAAATTCCTCTGCATTAGAGTGTTTCAAACCTGGGGTGGTAGCACCTGCACCTGCACCTGGGAGGCTGAGGCAGGGGGATCACCATGAGTTCAAGACCAGCCTGGGCTACATAATGAGTTCAAAGCCAGTCTAAACCGCATAGTGAAACCTCCTGTAGTGAATTTCTAATGTGGTCAGCTTATTGTACCCAGCTGAATTAAACTAGCGCAGCGCTGGGTGCAGGAGGCCCACTTGAGGGCTGTTGCCAGCATCATAAAGGCAGATCAGGAGAAGCTGATGGAGTGCTGTTCAGAGAAGCTGTTGGAGCTGCGAATTCTCTTGGGCTGTTCTGCGGGAGGACCTTGTCATGCTAGCCTTCCTGATGAACTTTGGAGAAGCTTTGCTCCTCATTTTGAGCATTGCTTCCTGGCTCTGGAGGGGAAGGTGGCACACTGCTCAGCCTCATGGAGAAGCTTGTTGAATTTGTTTTCCAGATGAGAACTTGGCTTTCCTCATTGCTGGAGGAGATGAGGACCTCATTGTTGCTGAGGACAGCTGTGGTACTTCTAGGGGAGCTCTGCTTCTTACCTTGAGCATTGCTTCCTAGCTCCAGTTCCGATCCCTCAGTGTGCCAGCACAGATCCTTCATCCTGCTGGCATAGACTTTCTAGCTTGCACAATTGACCTTTGGGTCTTTCCAGCATAGATCCATGAAGTGGCCCTGCGTGAGACTTTGTTGTGGGCTTTAGGCCACCAGTTGGACTGGTGGGAGGCCTTCTTATGAGCTCTAGGCTCTCAGTTGGGTTCCTTAGTGTTTAGTGTGTGGATAGATTTCCCTTTACTTTTTATATATAATTATTTGCCTGATTCATTATAAAGTATTATAAAACGTGTCTTTATTATATTGTTGTTTCCTTTAAAAAAAAAAAAAAAAACCCAAATCATGACACCTTCTCTCAAAAAGCCAAAAGCAACCAACCAAACAAACCCAAAACAAGAGTGTTTCAAGACCTTATACAAGAAAGGTGTGATTCTATGAATTTGGAACAGTGCTCAAAAATGTATTCGTCAACACTGCCATGTATGATTTTCAGAGCCTTGGGAAGAATGCCTTCAGTTTAAGAGTGTAACATTTCCACATACTTGGGAAATCAAATCAAAGCATCTGTGTCTAACAGTTCTGTAACTGTAAAGATTGGTAAACAATCAGTTATCTACAAGACCTTGTTATACATATTAACATTTTTTTTTAGAAGAATCAGATTTTATTGCATCATTTGAATATTAAGAATTCTCCTACATGGTTGAAAATATTCACAGAGAAATTGATCACTTGCATTCATACACACAAAGAAAGTCTGCTGAATTAAAAAAATGCTCCTTCAGTCATGCCACCCTCTGCTAGGGATGGAGGAACAACTGGCTAGTTAGTTCCCTGTGGGCCTTCAGTCTTCATGAATGTTGAAGAGCTTGCTAATTCATTGAGGTCCTCATGCCGCTCACCATCCTTAATGATCTTCCTTGCTATTAGGATTCTGTTAAAGATGTTCCAGAGCACAAGCCCCACCACCACTTTGTCCCTGAGGTAGAAGACGACGACTTTGCTGTAGTCCTCCCCTTGGCAAGGAGCCTGGGGGACTGCAGGGCTGCCAGAAGGAACACATATTAACATTCTTAAGCATTTGAATAGATTCAACAAATTTGATTACCTGGTATAGACTAGATCCTGTTTTTAATCAATAAATAATCCATTTTAAAAGTTTTAATAGAATGGGCAAAATCACTTAAAAAAGTACTTTAGTCTTAGCCAGGGGTGGTGGTACAGGCCGGAAATCCCAGTACAAAGCAAGTATGGCTTTGAGGCACGAAGATTCTAATTTCAAGATCAGCTTGGGCAATTCACTAACTTTCTAAGATCTCCACGTCAAAGAAAAAAAAAGTATGAAATATATCCTAATTAACTATACATGAATTAAAAAATATATTTACCATAGTAACACTAGTTGTGAAAGAGTCTATGCCATACATACATAAAATTTATTTTTCTAAGATGTAGTATATCTATTTTAAAAACTCATAATTTGCATTACATTTCCATTACAATATTAATGAATTCTTCAGGAATCTTTTCTCTCTCCAGAATTTTTCTTTTTTAAAAATTTAGATGCTTTAGAGAAAAGATATCCTAGAATACTAATTATTATTCTTGAATTGTAGTGTGAATAAGCTCAAATTTACATTCCAAATTGTTAAAGATTATAGAAAACATTACATATTTGGTGTAGTTTGGAAAAAAGAAAATTTTTGTGTCTTGGTTTATATCTCTAATGAGCAGGTCACATCAAGTTATAAATGAATTTTTATCTTGTTCTTAATTTTTCTCCAGACCTTAAATGAGTCCCATAGGTTTCCAATGAAACCATTTTCTGAAATTAAAGAGTTACATTGTAAAGCTATGTGCCATACCAGACAAAAAATAAAGCCTTGGCCCTCTGCGCTGTCCCCACACCACTGGGGATGCACCCAGGCCACCAAAATTGGACGTGGTGATACACACATATAATTCCAACACTAGGGAGATTGAGACAGGGTGGTCACTATGAGGCTGAGCTGTGTAGCGAGATCCTATAATGAATAAATAAATTAAAAATTAAAAAATTAACCATTGGTTAAAGAACTATAAAATTCATAGCACCCCAGCTAGTCCATATATGAATATCATGGTTTATAATAAATCTAAATATACTATTTGAAGCCGTTTATGACTAAAACCAAATTTTAGATAATTAAACCAATAGAGAGGGATTTGCTTATGAAAATGTAATTCTTTTCTATTACTGGTATTTTTCTATATTTTGGTAAGGACCAAAAAAGTATGTGAAGTAAAAACAAAAAATATAGTCCGTATCAGCAATTTAAAAATTTGTGCTCATCTACATGATAGGCATAATACCAGGTTGCAATGAACCATCCTGTAATTCCTTCTGTAAGCTTTCAGTTTTAGCCTAATAGTAGCTGGCTGTGTATCTCAGGAGCTCTACTTGAGGGATACAGGAAGTATGAGCAAGTCGTGTACACATACTGTGAAAGTGTTTACCCCACACTTATGCTCTCCCTAGCAGGCTTTACATATATGTAGTGGAACATCATGGGGAGGGGAGATACACCCTGACTATTCTTCTGCTATGTAAATATGTACTTTACCATAATCGAATGTGTGTATGACTCACAGTAGTTGTGCATGGGGAAAGTAAACTTCCTTCTGTGCATTCAGCCACTTGGAAGAAAGGTGTATATAGGAGATCCAAAGCACCAACAGGTAGGGTTTACTCATAAAATGCTTATTGTTAAGTTTCTGTGTATTTAGAGTTTGTTTATTTGGTACCAGGATTTGAGCTCAGTACCTTGCACTTGCCAGGCTAATGCTATGCTACTGATTATACCTCTGGCCCCAGGATTTATTTTCTTAGAAAAGGCTTCTTTTGATTTTTCTGGTAGAAATAGCTCATTTCAGTCCAATGGCACATGAAAAATCATATTTCCAAGTTTTGGAGGAGGCTGTGAAAGTGTATCATTAGATCACTCATACATAGATGATGAAGATGGTAATGACTTTGATGCTGACCTTGTGAACCAAAGGTCCTGTGGCCCTGACTTGGAGCACGAATCAACAGATACAAACACAGAGAATGTAGACCTCCTTGGTTTAGATGATGAAAGAAACAGCAATGTAAGTACACATTTCACAAATTAAAGTAATACAAAATAATCAAGCAGCCAAATGGAAAGATTTCATGTAGAACTAGGCCCAGCAGCATAGTGAAGGGCTTGGTAGGGGTAAACCTATGAATGGAAAGCCAGACTTGCTATTCAATGTTGGAAATTATTTGTAACAGATGAAATGCTACAAGATGTTGTACAAATACAAATATGCAGAAAGACAAGTAAAACATTCTAAGTGCACCAATAACCACGCTAAAAATATCCTGGGGCTGGTGAGATAGCTCAATGGCCTAAAGCACCTACTTAGGCAAGCTTAGGCAAAGTGCAGAGACGGAGTGTCAATCCCTTGGCTAGCATATGCCCTCCAAACCCTCAAAATATTGCATAAAAATGTATGCCCTTGTAGATGTGAAGACTTATGTCTTAGAAATTGTCCTGGAACTCAGTCATCAGGTCCTCTTTCATGTAGTAATAAACCAAATGATGCTGTGAACATACTTATTGCTTCCCTCTCCCAAACTAAGCTGAACGTGATATTTGACAATTACTTACTTTCCAGTTTCCAACTGGTGTTACATCTGCTAGCAGAGCATAAGTTAACCAGCGTAGGAACTGTGTGCAGGAACAAAGCAGAAATTCCAAATGAAGTGTTGCAATTTAAAAACAGAGAATTATATAGTAAAATATTTGGATTTCAGAAAGCTTTACATTGGCTTCATATATGGAAAAGAAAAATAAACTGGTGTTGCTGCTACCAATATTGCATTGTGATGGAAGAATTGTTCAGGAAACCCTGAGATAATGGAAGCCTCAGATGGGAAAAAAAAATCAAACTTTCTGCAACAAAGCCAAAGGTAGATAGGATGTTGTTGATGAGTTATGTAGCAGCTGTGACATTTCTGGAAACACAAATGACTGGCCAGTGGATGTGCTTGACTTGATCCTAAGCATGTGCGGTGTAAGTAGTTTTTTTAGTTTACAAAGAAAATAATAATTATAAAATACTACAGAGAAATGTTCTTAGAGTATTGGGACTGGAACTCATAAGAGATCATTTATAGCAGAGGAAAATAAAGTGTTTCTGCCCATGAAGCTGCAAAAAAAAAAAAAATTGTGAAGCACATTGGTGAGCTGGGATAGGTGAAGAGCCAGGGGCAGAGCAACCAAAAAGATGTCAACTGTGCCCTACAGGAAAGGACAGGCAAACAAAACGTGTGCACTCTCAGGGTAAGTGGCACTTGTGCATGGAACATGCAGTGGTTATGTGTGAAGACTGCTCTGCATGTGACGGCTAATGCAAGGATCATTTCTGTGGTATGCCTTTGTTTGTATTGACATTGTAGTCCACATTCATTTTTATTTCTAATGCTATCTTTTAAGTTTTGCAAGCAGATATACAATTGATTTAAAAATGTTGATACCTATTCTACATACTAGTTACATATTTGGTGTTTGATTTTATGGATATTTTATTTTTCTGCTAAGAACACTTTACTGCATGTTACGCAACATAGCTCCTGACCAGAAAGGAAGACCACATCGAAAACAAAAGCTAAGTACATACACTGCCAGTGTAAGCAAAATATACACTAGAACATGCAGTTGTCATGTGTGAGGACTGCCTTGGGCGTGACCATTGAAATAAATAATATTTTAGTTGTAGAGTTTCATTGGCACTTCATTGTATTTCATATAGGAATTTGTATCTGATGTTACAGGTTCTACTGAAAGATCAGGAAAGAAAAATACATAGCCTCTCAGTGTAATTAATATGTGTTATGGAATGTGCTGTTGTCATGCACGAAGACTGTGTGGGGTGTGATAATTGAAGTTATGATTATTTTTTGTAGAGTTCAATAGCATTTCGATTGTAATTCATACAGGAATTTATATTTGTTGTCTTTTTTTAGACTTTGTACCCCCCAAGCCAGTTGATGATGAAAATTTTGGTGCTTTTCTATAAACACTCAAAAATATTAAAAATTTAATACTGTGAGGTTTCTTGGGATTCTTTTCCTGCTAAAGTACTCATTATCTAATATAACAAAGCTCATAAACTTGAAATTAACAATGCATAAATAGAAATACTCTGGAGAAGCATGTTATGTAAGGCAAACCTTAATGGACATAAAAAATTTAATATTTAATACCACAATCTTAACAGGAGACCTTAACACACCCTTATCCTAAAAAGATGGGTCAAGTACACAAAAAATTAGCAAAGAAATAGCAGAACTGAACCAGAACTTGAAACAATTGGAATTGGTGGACATACACAGAGTGTTCCACCCAACCACTTCAGAATACAGAATTTTTTTTAAGCTGCACATGGGACATTTTCTAAAATAGAATGCATATTAGTACATAGGTCATGCTTAAGTATATACAAGAAAACAGAAATTAGCCCATGCATATTATCTGACCACAGTGAAATGAAACGAAATAAATGACAACAGAAACCACAAGAATCCCAGAAATACATGAACTTAAACAATACTCTTCTCAACAACCAGTGAATTACAGATGAAATTAAACAATGTCTAGAATTTAACGAAAATTCAAATACAACCTACAAGAATTTATGGGATGCAATGAAAGCAGTTCTTAGAGGGAAATTTATAGCTCTGAACTCACACATTAAGAAAACAAAAAGGGAACAAATAAATATTCTCATGAAGCACCTAAACCAACTAGAAATGCAAGAGCAAATGAAATCTAAAGCCCAAAGATGGGAGGAAATTATAAAGATTAGAGTAGAAATTAATGCAATTGAGACAAAGAAAACAATACAAAGAATTAATGAATCAGAAAGCTAGTTGTTTGAAAGATTAAATAAAATTGATAAGCTCCTAGATAACCTCATCAAAAAGAGGAAAGAAAGGACTCAAATTCAAGCAATAAGGAATGAAAAAGGTATAATTACTACAGACACAGCAGAGATTCAGAGGATCATAAATAGCTACTTTGACAATCTTTGCTCTCACAGAATTGAAGACACAGATGGAATGGACAGATTTCTAGAAAAGTACAAATTACCCAAACTGAATCAAGAAGATATAAGAACTCTCAGTAACCCAATAACAGCCAATGAAATACAAAATGTAATAAAAAAACCTACTGACAAAAAAAAGTCCAGGGCCTGATGGATTCACCACTGAATTCTACAAGAAATTTATAGAGGACATAATACTAACACTCCTAAAACTCTTCAATGAAATTGAAAAGGAAGCAATCCTCCCAAAGTCATTCCTAGAGGCAAGTATTACACTGATACCAAAACCAGAGAGAGATGCAATTAAAAAAGAAAACTACAGGCCAGTTTCTTTGATGAACATAGATGCAAAAAATCCTCAATAAAATCCTTGCCACTAGAATACAACAAATCATCCAGAAGATTGTATACCATGACTAGGTAGGATTCATCCCAAGGATGCAAGGATGGTTCAATATACACAAACCTATAAATACAATACACTATATCAATACAGCCAAAATAAAAAATCACATGAGCATCTCAATTGATACAGAAAAGGCCTTTGACAAAGTCCAACACTCATTCATGTTCAGAGTCCTACAGAAAATTGGAATAGAGGTCCTCTACCTCAACCTGATAAAAGCCATCTACGACAATCCAACAGCTAGCATAATTCTAAATGGGGAAAAACTGAAGTCTCTTACTCTCAAATCTGGTACAAGACAAGGATGCCCCCTATCGCCATATCTATTCAATATAGTTCTGGAGTCACTAGCTACAGCCATTAGACAAGAAAGAGAAATAAAAGGAATAAGAATAGGTAAAGAAGAAGTAAAACTTTCACTATTTGCAGATGACATGATAATCTACTTAGAAGACCCAAAGAACTCCACCAAGAAGCTACTAGAATTAATACACAAATTCAGTAGCATAGCAGGTTACAAAGTCAACACATAAAAGTCAGTAGCATTCCTCTACACAGATAACAAACACAATGAGAGAGAAATTAGGGAAACAGTACTTTTTATGATAGCACCGAAGAAAATGAAGTACTTGGTCATTTACCTAACTAAGGACGTAGAAGACCTTTTCAATGAAAACTATAGTATTCCGAAAAAAAGAGATCCTAGAAGATTTCAGAAAATGGAAAGATATTCCCTGCTCCTGGATAGGAAGAACCAACATTGTGAAGATGGCCATATTCCCTAAATTGTTATATGGATTTAATGCAATTCCTATCAAAATATCAACAACATACCTCAAAGACCTGGATTAATCATTCCAAAAATTTATTTTGAATCAAAAAAGACCCAGAATTGCAAAGACAATTCTGGGCTACAAAGGTAAGGCAGGGGGCATTACAATTCCTGACCTAAAGTTATACTACAAAGATACAGTAATAAAATCAGCACGGTATTCGCAAAAAAAAAAAAAAAAAAAAAAACC